>JARSSU010014010.1:0-23510 GCA_029619165.1 Eurosta solidaginis | reverse complement strand
AACAAGTTGGATAACCGATTTTTGTGCCCATGAATCCTTCATTACCGCGCAACGTATTCAATACACGTCCATTTTCCTGATACAAGGCAATACCTTGCGCACTGCCACACGCCACCAAATCAGCCGATGGATGACTAGCAATTACGGCTACATCCGAGCCCGCCTCCCATGTAGTAAATGAAGTAGCTTGTCGCAAATCGAAGATACGGACACGACCCTGTGCACAGCCAGTGACCAATAAAGGTTGGCTCTCCTTTAGACATGCGGATAGTATGGCACCAATATGTTCACGAAATACGCATATGCGCGCCTCTTGTGGTGATAGACGTTTATCAAATATACGTACGCTGCCATCAGCACAGCCTGCCACAACAATGCTGCTACTGAAATTTGATGAGAATGGCGACAGTACACGCACACTTGTCTCATTACCAATTGGTATATCACAATGCTTCAATTCGCGTTCCACGTCCCAATGCGTATGAAACGTGAAGTGGCACCACCCACCACCAAATGTTGTCGACATTGCTGCCAAGCTGTAAATATGCCGGTACGTTGTAGGTCCCGACGATGTTTTAGCGATGATATGCCAGAGCCAGTACTGGAGCTGCTGCTGTAGGAACTTGTATTATAAGCGGCATTCATTCCTGGAAGGCCGTCAAACGCGGTGATAATACGCGATTCTGGTTGATCGTCAGTGCCTGGTTGCCAAACGCGTATAACACCATCTTCATGTCCCGCCAATATTAAACCAATATCATGTGCATTGAGAAATTCAATGGTACTAACGCGTGCGTTTAAACTTGTTGTTTTTGTTGTTGGTACTGTTGCTGATGATATTGCATGTGTGAGGACGGTGACGATGATGAGTCACCACTACCCGCGTCACTAACGCCACTACACGCTTGTGGCACATAAGGACGTACCGAATTCCGTATCCAATCATAGACTAGCACTTTTTTCTTTATAAGCAACAGCAAGTTGTGGCTCATATGGCAGCAATTTGACAATGGCAGGCGTATGTTGTGTCTTTAGCAAACATGTCTGGGTATCGATACGTGCCCCACGTGCATGCTGTTCCTTCGCTTGACGGCGTAGCAACTCGTTACGTTGGAAACGGAAATGACGCGAGCGTAGCTCAGGTGAATTTTGATCTGGCGGAAAAACCTCTAGACTCTCCGTACCCTCAATAGAGGCGTAACGATTCTTTCCTGGACGCATAAAATACGAATTAGCCCATGAAATGAACTCAGTTTGTAGTATTGGCTTAAGCACTGTGGATTTTGGTTCGTAATTTTCGCTCATACTGCTGCGTGCCGAATGCGAACCACCCTCACCACCACCTCCGCCCTATAACCAACAGCACTCATATTCAAACCAGCTCCTGCATTCATTACAATACCAACACGATTGCCATTTATTGGTCCACAGCTGTCTGTCTCATCACCCATCGAAGTGGTGTGTAACTTACGCTGCAGTAGCGCTTGATGGTCACTGTTATTTATAATATTGTTGCCTAAGAGCTTATTTCGGAGCTTGGCAGTCCCAGTTGCGTAACTTACGCTGCAGTAGCGCTTGATGGTCACTGTATGTATGTATGTATGTATAGAGCTTGGCAGCCCAGTTGCTGGCGTTTTGATTGCCTACTTGTAGGCGCATGCACCAACAGGTGGTGATTCGCCACTTAAGAAATTTCCCCGCGTTGAGGGACTCGGTGGCAAACTGACACTCCAATTGCACTTATCACTGGTTGCCTCTTTTGCAGTAATTAAACCAACAGATTTATCACGTACATATGCAATGATCTTTTGTGCTGTTGCAGCCACTTCGGGAAATGGATCATGACTCAGATTGTAAATGCCTTTGCCACAAGCGCAAAAATATCGAATGGAATGGTATGGCGTTGGATACCATATTTGATATTGAGCTTGAGCTAGCGCCACGCCTCATAGAAACATGGCGTTCGAGACTGTGTGTAGAATGATGTACGACAGAAACAACAACAGAAACAGGCGCTGGTGTACCAGCCACACCATAACTCACATTTGCGCTGCGTTCACTACCACTCACTAATGTGGCGGTTAGAGTTAATGCGGGATTTGAGCTGTTCATTTGCTCTTGCATATAGACCGTGACAAATTGGGATTCAAATAATAACACCATCCATTGAAGCGCAGCAGCCAACTCTAGACGTACTAACGGTGACATATCTTCTCGTACAGTATCCAATAGAGTTTATGGCAATTATACGATCTATATTATTTGCATGTTCTTCGCGATCTGTAACGAACTGATGAAAGTGCCTAATGCAAAAACAGCTGCAGCACGGACCTCTGGTATGGGATCCTTTAAAAGAGGATAGAGTTTTTCGTGTGCCAAATCGCGCGCACCAGACCAACGTGCCTTTTCAAAGTTCTGCCAAAGCATGCCTAGAAGTAAAGGGAGAATAAGTGTGAAAATCATTTATTTTTTATTTCGAAAGCTTTTGCTGGTCCTATATTTTTAAATTCTTCAAGTTTGGCAAGACCACCAAAAGCTCACAAGTTATACAAAATATTTTATTATACTTACCTAAACATATAGCCAGCCATTGTCGCAATAACCAGCTTTCGTCATTTAGCTGCTCCAAACAAATTGAAACTAACGAGCCTTGCAAAGCGCTTGTTTTGCCCAATAGAAAGTCATTCACAATACAAGCCAACACAAACGCCGAAAGTGTGCGATGTTCCTTTGAAACGCTCATGTCTTGTAGCACTGATAAAAGGTACTTATGCTCTTTAACTAAGTCTACTTGACAATTCGGATATACTGCCAATATTTTAGCCCATATAAAAACGAGTACTGGACGCAACTCTTTCGCTGAGCTTTGTAGCAATTTAAGTACATAAGGAAATATGCCCACACCGAGTGCCAAATTTACAGCCCATGGACCAAGATCTAGAAAACGTGCTAATAGCTCTAAGGCGCGCAGCCGATGAACCTGCGAGAGCAGTACTTGTAATACGATGGGTAACTGCTCGGGTGGTGAACGCGATTCAGATTCACGATCTAACCAAACCTGGAAAGCTGTAAGCTGCTGTTCGAAAAATGGAAGCTGTCGATAAGGTGCGCCTTTCTCCAATATATCAGGCAGTTGTTGCAAGGCAAAATCAACAACCAAATCCCAAGCAGACCACATGTGATGACGGAAGCAAGGTGGCAATGCTGGATGAGAGACAGGTATACAATCATGTGAACGTAATATGCGTTCGGCAAGTAAAAAGTTGCGAAAAAGACTGGCGACCAGCAAATCTTGACGAAACAAACGTTGAAATAGATCACGTGGTAATGTATTCCAGGCGATGGTGTCAGTGATTGCGGTAAAAATCCAATTCAATTCTCCCATCATTGTGCGACGGTCGTTCACTTTACCAGGTATTTTATCGACTTGTTGACTTTGTATGTGTGGAACTAGTTCAAATTTTTCTTGCATTGTATACCATTTGAGTGCTATGTTAATGGGTGTGGTTAAGCAGGAGGTAAACAAATCTGCAGGCAGATTAGCATTCATGGGCAGTATTTCGTTCACTGAACATGCAGCCAAATGTATGCAATTTTTATAGCTCACCAATGGTGGTAACGCAGGCGGCGGCTGCCCTGGTCCCCCACGTAGCCCCGACTTTTCCAAATCACGTTCATGTTGCTCAGCAAACTGTTGAAAGGACTTTATTATGATGCCAGCATTTGAACAATCGTACACATATATCGATGGTGCTCCCATCCAGCTTTGCAACTCAAATATACTCAACGGTATATATTGCGTAAATGCTTTATTAAAAACCCAAATTTCACCATTGGCTGTTGGCTTTGGTACGCCATGACCATTATAGTGAAATAAAATACGATCACCTTTTGCATTGCGACGCAATGAGGTGCATAATTTCTTAACATCTTCAGCTGTGGGATCATGGCATTTCTTGTAACGTGCGCGTGGCTGCCAAAGTTCATATTGCATTTGTAGATTGTTTCCAATCAATTCCATTGCTTTGGGTGCGGATACGGATGATGGATCAACCCAGCATTCTAACCGTGCGCATGGTTGTATTTTAACCACATCCGGTGGATCAAAGCCTATATTAAGGCACAAAACCAATACTACACTTGCCGTTTTCGTGCGCTCTCTTATACGCCAGGCTTGAAAGCACAGTGGACAATGCTTATCGGGTGCAATGATACCAAAAGAACCATTTGTAAGCTGCTGCAGCAAGGATAGCGGCAGCGATTTAGTTTAGCACCCACCCGAGTTCGGGTTTAACTTGGTATCAAATGAAAGAGGGAGTTCTCCCGATCACAAATATATATAAAGTGCGCAAACTTATAATTTAAAAGTTATTTGTTGTTAAAGTTTGCAAATTTCTATACAACTTTTATATGTGTATACGTATATATATTTTATGACATTACAAATCTGTGCTGCCACATCTAAAAAACGGAACAAGTGCAGAATCGAAAAATAACTTATAAAAATACCTTTCATCAGATGTATATATATCTTTAACTTTTCTAGTCTTTATTTACCAAAAATTTAAAAAAAGCTCTTTTTTGCATTCGTGAACGAGCTGATATTACCTTATAACTCTTATGTTCTTCTGCGCAGAAGGTTGTACTACGCAGAAGGACATCACCGTGGCGGTAGCCACGGTTATACCACACATCCGGACTTGGCATGGCGTAGCCCAGGGTTATTTTTTATAAGCGCGGCCGAAGGCCGCCTACGCGGAAAGGTGTTTCAACTTCTCAAAATCGACTTCTTGTTGTAACGTCGTCGCGTCAAGTTCGTTTCCCCACAACTCAACCGCGTGCTATAAAAGGACGCTATTCATGCGGTTGAGAACAAAATGGCGGATAGTGAGGGAATCGAAATGACAAAAAATTATTAAAAATAGTTGAAAAACTTAAAATTTATCGTACTTGGAGTAAACCATTAAATCTAAATATATTTCATCGTACTTGGAGTAAACCATTAAATCGAAATATATAATAACCTTAATTACGCAGAAACCTACGCACATGGTTCTGGCCTTAGTGTATTACCTGTGTGTTGGTGGAGCAACTGTACAACAAATTAAAGACATTAAAATTTGAATATATAACATGGTGTTATGGATTAACACCAATGGAGGGATAACCTGGTGTTTTATAAGCTTAAGCTTAGCCAAGAAACTAATAATCCAAAAAACAAAAACAAACTTTTCAAAATGAGTAGTAAAAATATATATTTTCCTTTTTCTTTATTAACTGAAAGGTGGTAAGGTAATATTTATATTTGTGTTTATGTGGCAGCACAGCTTTGTAATGTCATCAATAAAATATATATATATATATAAAAGTCAATTCCGTTCTAGTCGTTCAGTCAGAGTGGTCGTGCGGGTCATCCTCGGCTCAATTATAATTTGTCGGGCTTTTTTAGTTGAGTCGAAAATTTTAATAGGCCTCAAGGTTGGCTTTGTGCTTCCTTTTGGCTTTTCGGCGGAGTTGGGAGATGCAGTGCTTCACTGATCTGGTGTCAGATAGTGGTTGTGCACTCTCAACAGGAATCAGTGAAAGTATAAGTGAAAGCATATTGAAAAATTAGAATTGATAACCTGGCGTGGGACACATAATACCAACTCGATTTACGTATAACTGTCGTAACGGGAAAATGTTTAGCACATGGCAACAGGCCATATACTGGAAATTAAGGAATTATAACGGAACAAATTACGGATTATAATTTTATGCTGAATAAGCAGCTCGTTTTAAAAGCTATGCAATACTGTGCATATCTATGAACATTAAATTGCAATTTTGATTGCAAAAATTTTAAAATCACTTTCTGTGATCATTAATTAATTAATTGACAAATTGAATATAACCTGGCGTGGTGCCATCGAAATGCCAATCTTAATAGAATTTGAGAACAATTACAATAATTGACATCCATTTGCAAGCT
This sequence comes from Eurosta solidaginis, assembly GCA_029619165.1. Classification (NCBI taxonomy): domain Eukaryota; kingdom Metazoa; phylum Arthropoda; class Insecta; order Diptera; family Tephritidae; genus Eurosta; species Eurosta solidaginis. The sequence goes on along the minus strand of JARSSU010014010.1, from coordinate 17,539 downwards.
GCTACACGTGGTTCTGGCCTCTTTGAAATTACATCTCAAAAAAAATAAAAATATATAACACTAAATACGAAGACTTTGAATATAACCTGGCGTGGTGCCATCTAAATACCATTTTACAAATTACGGATAGTCAAATACTAATAGCAAGCTGCTACACATGGTTCTGGCCGAATTGGTATTACCATTGTGTATTAGTAAAGCCAACATTACACATAAATTTGTTTTACAACAATCATAAGAAATGACCAACTGAGATTTAACCTGGCTTTATGGATAAACGTCCGTGCCATTAAACCTAACCCAAAAAAAAATATATATATATAAAAGTGCATGTTGCTACAAAAGCGCGATTGATTTAATAAAAACATTTATAATAAGTAAAAACAATGCAAAAATGAAATGTGAAATATACAAAATGCAGTTTAAGTTTATCGTTGCCAATTTATATAGATATGTATGTGGATTAAGGTTTTGAAAGATATGTAAATTGTAATTTAAAGTGCTATAGAAATTTGCTAAATTTGCAAACTTTAACAACAAATAACTTTTAAATTATAAGTTTGCGCACTTTAATATATATATATTAGTGCTCGGGAGAACTCAGTGTGTATTATTAAAGTTATCAATGACCTGCAAAAGGGTCGGTCATTTAGTGGTCGTGGCCGATTTAAGGTCAACACTTTGATGGTTTTTGTATAAATGTCAAAACTACAAACAGCCTCGCTCACCTGATGCAAATCTCAGTCTAGAGTTGCATTTTTGGTACGTAAGAGTACTTCAAGCTGAGTTGCATTTGATAGTTTAATAAAACTGTAGTATTTACAGATGAAATAGTTGCATATATTTCCGCGGAAATAAGAATACTAGAAGATTTGTAGTCTACAACAATGCGGAAACATACGGAAAGCAATATTTATTGAAATTAGAGTCAGAATATAAAGCGCCACAAGTGTAACATGGAAAAATTTCACTTCTAAGGCTGTTTACACAAAATGGTGCTGCAAGTGTAAACAAATCAAACTCCTATATGACACTACTTTATTTTCTATGTATTTTTCTTGTATTTTCTGTAATATTTTTTGTCGAGGGAGCCAATAAGGTTTCAGTACTGGTGTAAGTGTGTGAACTATATTTGAAAAAACTAACGAAATACAAGAAAATACAACGTAGTTCATTAAAAACAAACAAGCCAGTTTGTATTTCGATAGGGTTTTTTGACATTAAAAAAAATTTTGTTTTTAGTTTCAAAATTTTGTGCATAAAAACACAATTAAATTCAAAGTGTAAATTGTGTGTGCAAATGAGTTTTCAATAAGTGTACATTTTTCAGTTTTTCAAAGTTAAGGAATTGACCTCCAGATTCTTGTGTTACACAAATATAGTGAACTTGGGTACAGAAATTCAAATTAAAAAGTTTTTCACAATAATTTGAAAAGCTCTACGTTTTCTCTGCCTTTTACACTTAAAGGTTTAACCCTCCGTAATAAATTAAACATTTAATGAAAATCAATAACTCTGAACTGAATACATTAATAAATAATACATTTTTTCGTAAAATCACACCGAATAACTGCAGTCCTTGTTTACGAATTTAGAAACAATGAGAATGGCAAACACGAACGAGTATGAAATATAATGTCTAAACGTATATGCACATTGTTGTATTTCAATGCACGAAAATGCTTTAAAAACGCATGAAATTGTTAAATTAAAGTTGAAAAAAAAATGTTAATAACTTTAATATAAATAAAAAGCTTCTTTTAATAACAACAAATGCGCCTTATATATTCTCTTTATACATCAATTGGTAAGGTTTATCTCACTTTAAAATTTAAGCTAAATAATCTAAAGTTTTTTTTTGAAATTGAGTCGAGAACTGTGGGTGTGAATGTGCGAATTTCACCGATCAGCTGTTAGTTGCGCTACTTGGTAAAATTTACAATGTACAAGTGTGTTGACTTCTTTCTGACAGGCACTCGCTTAAGTTAGCATAACGGGAAAATTTGGGTTGCCATTGCTGTTTCGGTTGAAAACGGTCAATTAGGGTTCTGTGCAGAGATGTAAAAGATTGAAACAGGGTTTATGTAGTCACAAAATTGTTGCTCCTGTTCCACAGCATTTTAATTTTATATCATGGCGAAAGGTGTTCAGTTCAGAGTTATTGATTTTCATTAAAAGTTTAATTTATTATGGAGGGTTGCTCCTTTAAGTGTAAAAAGCAGAGAAAACGTATTTTTCAAATTATTGTGAAAAACTTTTTAATATGAATTTCTGTACCCAAATTCACTATATTTGTGTAACACAAGAATCTGGAGGTCAATTCCTTAACTATGAAAAACTGAAAAATGTACACACAATTTACACTTTGAATTTAGTTGTGTTTTTATGCACAAAATTTTGAAACTAAAAACAAAATCTTCATTTTTCAGAAAAAATTAATAAAAACAGCCTAATGTCAAAAAACCCTATCGAAATACAAACTGGCTTGTTTGTTTTTAATGAACTACGTTGTATTTTTCTTGTATTTCGTTAGTTTTTTTTATACTCAGTTGAGCAGAGCTCACAGAGTTTATTAACTTTGATTGGATAACGGTTGGTTGTACAGGTATAAAGGAATCAAGATAGATATAGACTTCCATATATCAGTATCGAAAAAAAAATCGATTGAGCCATGTCCGTCCGTCCGTCCGACCGTCCGTCCGTTCGTCTGTCCGTTAACACGATAACTTGAGTAAATTTTGAGGTATCTTGATGAAATTTGGTATGTAGGTTCCTGGGCACTCATCTCAGATCGCTATTTAAAATGAACGATATCGGACTATAACCACGCCCACTTTTTCGATATCGAAAATTTCGAAAAATCGAAAAAGTGCGATAATTCATTACCAAATACGGATTAAGCGATGAAATTTGGTAGATGAGTTGAACTTATGACGCAGAATAGAAAACTAGTAAAATTTTGGACAATGGGCGTGGCACCGCCCACTTTTAAAAGAAGGTAATTTAGAAGTTTTGCAAGCTGTAATTTGGCAGTCGTTAAAGATATCATGCTGAAATTTGGCAGGAACGTTACTCTTATTACTATATGTATGCTTGATAAAAATAGCAAAATCGGAGAACGACGACGCCCACTTTTTAAAAAAATTTTTTTTTAAAGTCAAATTTTAAAAGAAAAGTTAATATCTTTACAGTATATAAGTAAATTATGTCAACATTGAACTCCAGTAATGATATGGTGCAACAAAACTTACTTACTTACTTAATTGGCGCTTAACCGTCTAAACGGTTATGGCCGTCCAACAAGGCGCGCCAGTCGCTCCTTCGCTCCGCCAACCGGCGCCAATTGGTCACACCAAGGGAGTTTAAATCGTTTTCCACCTGGTCCTTCCAACGGAGTGGGGGCCGCCCTCTACCTCTGCTTCCATAGGCGGGTTCCGATAGAAACACTTTCTTGGCCGGAGCATCATCTTTCATTCGCATAACATGGCCTAGCCAGCGCAGCCGCTGCGTTTTAATTCGCTGGACTATGTTGATGTCTGCGTATAGCTCGTACAGCTCATCATTAAATCTTCTTCGGTACTCGCCATCGCCAACGCGTAGAGGTCCATAAATCTTTCGAAGAACTTTTCTCTCGAACACTCCCAAAGCCGCTTCATCTGCTGTTGTCATGGTCCATGCTTCTGCCCCATATAGCAGGACGGGTACGATAAGTGACTTGTAGAGTATGATTTTCGTTCGCCGAGAGAGGACTTTACTTTTCAATTGCCTACCTAGTCCAAAGTAGCATTTATTGGCAAGATTGATTCTTCGCTGGATTTCAGTGCTGATGTTGTTGCTAATGTTGATGCTGGTTCCCAAATAAACGAAGTCTTTTACTATTTCGAAATTATGGCTGCCAACAGTAGCGTGGTTGCCAAGGCGCATATGCGCTGACTCTTTGCTCGATGACAGCAGGTACTTCGTTTTGTCCTCATTCACCATCAAACCCATCTTTACCGCTTCTTTTTCCAGCTTGGAGTAAGCAGAACTAACAGCGCGGGTGTTTAGGCCGATGATATCAATGTCATCAGCATATGCCAGTAATTGCACGCTTTTATAGTATATTGTTCCAGTGCGGTTAAGTTCTGCAGCTAGTATAATTTTCTCCAGCATCAAATTAAAGAAATCGCACGATAGGGGGTCACCCTGTCTGAAACCTCGTTTAGTTTCGAACGGCTCGGAGAGGTCCTTCCCAATTCTGACTGAGCTGATGGTGTTGCTCAACGTCATTTTGCACAGCCGTATAAGTTTTGCGGGGAAACCAAATTCAGACATAGCGGCATATAGGCAGCTCCTTTTCGTGCTGTCGAAGGCGGCTTTAAAGTCGACGAAGAGGTGATGTGTGTCGATTCTCTTTTCACGGGTTTTTTCCAAGATTTGGCGCATTGTGAAAATCTGGTCGATGGTAGATTTACCAGGTCTGAAGCCGCACTGATAAGGTCCAATCAGCCGGTTCACGGTGGGCTTCAATCTTTCGCACAATACACTTGAAAGGACCTTATATGCGATATTAAGAAGGCTGATTCCACGATAGTTGGTGCATTTTGCAGTATCCCCCTTCTTGTGGACTGGGCAAAGAACACTTAGATTCCAACCGTCGGGCATGCTTTCGTCCGCCCATATTTTGCTAAGAAGCTGCTGCATGCGCCTTACCAACTCCTCGCCGCCGAACTTGAATAGCTCCGCAGGCAATCCATCAGCGCCCACGGCCTTGTTGTTTTTCAATCTGGTTATTGCTATTCTAACTTCGTCATAATCGGGCGGGGGGACATATATTCCATCATCATCGATTGCGGGATCGGGTTCTTCATCTCTGCGCGGTGAATTGCTGCCTCCATTTAGGAGAGCAGAGAAGTGTTCCCTCCATAATCTAAGCACTCTCTGGACATCAGTTACAAGGTCGCCGTTTTCATTCCTACAGGAGTTTGCCCCGGTCTTAAAACCTTCCGTCTGTCGCCGTATTTTTTGGTAGAATTTTCGGGCGTTATTCCTGGTGGCTAGCAGCTCAAGCTCCTCGCACTCACGCCTTTCTGCTTCTGCTTTTTTCTTCCTGAAAAGGCGTCTCGCTTCCCTTTTCAACTCACGATAGCGTTCACACACTCCTCTTGTCGCGCTCGCTTTTAACGTAGCCCTGTAGGCAGCGTCTTTTCTTTCGGTTGCAACGCGGCATTCTTCATCATACCAGTTGTTTTTTCGGGGCCGCCGGTAACCAATTTTTTCCTCGGCGGCAGTATGAAGTGCTTTGGAGATATGCTCCCACTGCTCCTGTATTCCTTCAGGATGAGTTGTGCCCTCAGAGAGCAGGTGTGAGAGTCGAGTTGCGAAATCATTGGCAGTCTGTTGTGATTGAAGCTTTTCGACGTCTAGCTTTCCTTGTGTTTTTTGTTCCTTGTTTTTAGCCGCGTTGAGGCGGGTGCGTATTTTGGCTGCAACGAGATAATGGTCCGAATCGATGTTAGGTCCTCGGATCGTTCGCACATCTAAAACACTGGAGGCATGCCGTCCGTCTATCACAACGTGATCGATCTGATTGCGAGTATTTCGATCAGGAGACAGCCATGTAGCTTGATGTATCTTTTTATGCATGAACCTCGTGCTTGATATGACCATGTTTCGAGCACCGGCAAAGTCAATCAGCCTCAGTCCGTTAGGAGAAGTTTCATTGTGTAGGCTGAACTTTCCGACTGTAGGGCCAAAAACACCTTCTTTGCCCACCCTGGCGTTAAAGTCGCCAAGCACGACTTTTATATCATGACGGGGGCAGCGCTCGTATGTGCGTTCTAATTGTTCATAAAAAGTGTCTTTCACCTCATCGTCTTTCTCCTCTGTCGGCGCATGGGCGCAGATGAATGATATATTAAAAAATTTTGCTTTTATTCGAATAGCGGCGAGACGCTCGTCCACAGGCGTGAACGCCAGCACTTGGCGACAAAGTCTCTCTCCCACCACGAATCCGACGCCGAAACTGCGCTTATTCGCATGGCCACTCCAATATATGTCACAATTTTTGATCTTCTTTCTTCCTTGCTTCGTCCAACGCATTTCTTGGATGGCGGTGATGTCAGATTTTGCTTTGACGAGGACATCAACCAGCCGGGCATCTGCACCAATCCCATTCAGGGAGCGGACGTTCCAGGTGCATGCCCTCAATTCATTGTCCTTCAAACGTTTGCCATGGTCGTCATCAATAGAGAGTGTATTTATCCGAGGCTTGTTGTTATATTTCATTGGAGTATGGTTTTACGTGGCGGGTCCCAAGCCCAGCGCACAACCCGCTCAGCGGGGGTGAAAATATTACTTGGCACGTTTATATAGCGAGCCGCTTGCTCCAAGACAGACGCCCGCTTGCAGCCGCACCTAGAGGTGTACAGACGCTGCCGATGAAATCTCCCCCGGCTAGCCCTTAAACCGATTATGTCAGAGTGGCCTAGCCAGGTTGTCGCCTTCTCACATTAGCTCACCGCTAAACGGGTGTTTAGCGGCTACCCAGAGGATACTTGGCCGCAAGCGACCGGCAGTAGTGAGCTGCTTGAACCGCATGCAAAGAATCGCACTGGCCATTCCCAGGTGAATGGCGGTCAGAAGCTTTCCCCACTTTCGTGGACTTCTACACACGGCCCCACCTCGCCATATTTCTATAGGTGGACGCTATTTCGGCATATCGCCATAAAGGTGGACCAGGGGTAACTCTAGAATGTGTTTGTACGATATGGGTATCCAATTAAAGGTATTAATGAGGGTTTTAAAAGGGAGTGGCCCTTAGTTGTATATGTGAAGGCGTTTTCGAGAAAGCGACCAAAATGTGGACCAGGGTGACCCAGAACATCATTTGTCGAGTTCCGCTAATTTTTTTGTATATTTAATACCACGAACAGTATTCCTGCCAAGATTCCATGGGCTTTTGATTTCGCCCTGCAGAACTTTTTCATTTTCTTCCACTTAATATGGTAGGTGTGACACCCATTTTACAAAGGTTTTTCTAAAGTTATATTTTGCATCAATAAACCAATCCAATTACCATGTTTCATCCCTTTTTTCATATTTGGTATAGAATTATGGCATTTTTTTAATTTTACGTAATTTTCGATATCGAAGATGTGGGTGTGGTCATAGTCGGATTTCGGCCATTTTTTATACTAAGATAAAGTGAGTTCAGATAAGTACATGAACTAAATTTGGTAAAGATATATCGATTTTTGCTCAAGTTATCGTGTTAACGGCCGAACGGAAGGACAGACGGTCGACTGTGTATAAAAACTGGGCGTGGCTTCAACCGATTTCGCCCATTTTCACAGAAAATAGTTATCGTCATAGAGTCTATGCCCCTACCACAAGGATTGGTAAATTTTTGTTCGACTTATGGCGGCGGAGCCACGCCCATTTTGAAATTTTCTTTTATTTTTGTTTTTGTTGCACCATATCATTACTGGAGTTGAATGTTGACATAATTTACTTATATACTATAAAGATATTAAATTTTTTGTTAAAATTTGACTTTAAATAAAGTGGGCGTGCTCGTCATCCGATTGTGCTAATTTTTATTTAGCACACATATAGTAATAGGAGTACGTTCCAGCCAAATTTCATCATGATATCTTCAACGACTGCCAAATTACAGCTTGCCAAACTTTTAAATTACCGTCTTTTAAAAGTGGGCGGTGCCAAGTCCATTGTCCCAAATTTTACTAATTTTCTATTTTGCGGCATAAGGGCAACCCACCTACCAAGTTTCATCGCTTTATCCGTCTTCGGTCATGAATTATCGCACTTTTTCGGTTTATCGAAATTTTCGATATCGAAAAAGTGGGCGTGGTTGAAGTCCGATTTTGTTCATTTTAAATAGCGATCTGAGATGAGTGCCCAGGAACCTACATACCAAATTTCATCAAGATACCTCAAAATTTACTCAAGTTATCGTGTTGGCGGACGGACGGACGGGCGGACATTGCTAAAGGAATTTCTTTTTTCGCCCAGATCATTTTGATATATAGAAGTCTATATCTATCTCGATTAGTTTACGCCGTTACGGATTACCGTTAAGCGAACAAAATTAATATACTCTGTGAGCTCTTCTCAGGTGAGTATAAAAATGTTTGCCGAAAAGTTCCCAAACCAACAGAAAACCACATTATCAAATTGGTTCAAGTGTAGAACAGAAAATTGCAGTAAGTTAAACTATTTGTTTAAAATCTTCAACTTTCCTATTCAAATGGAGGTCTCCATATTCACTCAACACTTGCTGTTTTACTTACCTAAACGATTGTCACCATTTTGCGTGCGTTGCGTAACATCTCCCGCGCCACCAGACTGTGCTACAGCGCGTTCAATTTCAGTTAAGCCATCTTCAATGTATTTTTGAAAACTTGGGCTGGCACCTTTGAGGAACGTCATTAAATCGATACCTGGGTTTTGAACCTACGAATAATTTGTGTAAAAATGTATGTATTAGATAAAATCTGTATATAAGAAATTGTATCACAGTCTGAACTCACCTTAAACTCGTACAGTTTCAATAGACCTTGTTGTTTTGTTTCTTTATCTGAGATTAATTTAAATATCTGTGACATGGTTTCATGGGTTTGATTTGAAATGCGTTTGCCATGCACATCCTTAGCCGAGGCAGAGCGTTGTGGTGAGGCGCTTGGTATGTGACCCTCTTTAGCTAAGTTCTAAATAGAATTGTATCAAGATATTTAAATCATTACGAAAAACATATTTTTGTTAAAAGTGCAAGCGTGTCAACATTTTGCAATGCTTAAAATAGACTTAAATTAACGCTGATGCTAGATGACCTAGAAGGTTCAACGTGGTCATATCAAATCGTTCACGAAATGATGGGGCTAGTAACTTAACGATGCTAGTTACCGGAAGAAAGGTCCCAGAGAGGATTGGATCTGAAGTCGTTGATATCAATACCCCTGGGAGTATACCCGAGCATTTTTCAAGCGGAAGTATTCGCCATAAGCCAGTGCGCTGACCTGAATCTTCAGCGCGGGTACTCTAATGAAACAATCGCCATACTCAGTGACAGTCAGGCCCGCCCTCAAGGTGATCTCGGCGTTTGAAATAAAATCAGCACTGGTCCTTGAGTGCGTTGAAAAGCTAAATCAACTAGGAGCGCGCAACGAACTACTGTTGGCCTGGGTTCCTGGCCACAGGGGAGTTGAAGGAAATTAGCAGGAGGACAGCCTGGCCAGAGCGGTAGCAAAGGCACGACCCATTGGGCCCGTTCCTGCCAGTAGGCCCGCAGGAAATTAGGGGGCATCTATTTGTAGAAGAGATGGAAAAGAGGGGGAGGCCTGAGGCAATCTTAGTTAGTGGGTTACAGTACAACTCGATATAGGGTATTAATAGGCCTCTCGAAAGATAACCTAAGAATCCTAACAGCTATTCTTAAAGGACACTGTAGACTGAACAGCCACATGCAGAAGCTGGGCATAATATCGAACAAGACATGCCGATTTTGTGATCGATCAGCGGAGACGGCGGATCATATCCTCCTGGAGTGTGATGCAATCTCAAGATGCAGGGCTAAGTTTATGGGCTCGCCATGGCCAGAGCATTCTCACATCAAATCCCTCAAGCCAGGTGAACTGCTAGGGTTCATCAGAGATGTCGGCTTGGATGAGGAGCTGTGAAGGAACTGAGGCCACAATAGACCAATGGTCACAGTGCGATCCTCAATTAACTATCTATCTATCTACCGGAACTATATTCGGCAAAGAAAATTTTTTAAGTTATTTGTTTATAAACTAAGAAAGTTAAAATATGAGCGTGTTTTTTTATTTGAGTGATATTTGGAATTTTATTAATTCCAAGTTCATATAACTGGCGGACAAAAAATCTTTAGTTTTTTTACATGTCCGACTTTTGAGCTCGTAGAGCCCCCGTTAAATATGAACTTTCAAATAAATCCTTGGATTAAATCAAAATTAAGTTAAACTGCGAAATTAAGTACTACTACTTTTTCAAGCTTAGTTTCGAAAAACGTGGACATTACTTTTGTGTTCATGGGTCAATCTCGTAAAAAATTGGTTTGGTCCAGTACCCAATCGAGTGTAGCATAGTGTTATTCCAAATCTAAATGCGTTACGGACAAAAGTTTTCTTCGCCGCACAATTTTCTATAATTTCCGACATTTGAGGCATTGCTATGTTTATAGTAATTTCACTAGTTTACCTTCAGTATCTTTATTAAATACGTATGCAGCTCCGAATGCGACGGTATTTGATTGAGATGATTCAAAATAGCATTCCCTTTGACTTTAGCCATGTTATGAATGATAGTTTTGACGGTACGCAAAGGCGTATCGGATGGCCGTGTTTGCCACCAACTGCTTGGTAAGGCCAACATAAATTCGTGCACTTCTAATATGACAGCATCATAGTTCAGTTCATTTGTACGTTCGGGCAACATTTTAACATTGCGCCAAATGCATTTCATGAGTAGATCAGTGAATTTTGGCAAGCCAGCTACGGGGCAGGTTTCGCGTAGTAAACGTATTAGTGCACTAGAAATAAAATAATAAATTATTTATAATTGTAAGGTTTATAAACTTCATACTTTTGACAATCAACGGTGTTGGAAACCAATTGATGTTGGAATTGGGTTTGGAAATAATAAATATTTTTCTCATGCATTCTCAAAAGCGTTTGGTAAGTTTTTGGAATCTGATTTTTAGACCAAAAATATATCTGATTCGAAAATTTTACTAAAATGTCTGCATCGACAGTCGAAATATTTATTGCTTTTAATACCGCGTCCTAGATTAAACACATTCTATAAACTTAATTTTACACATACCAATTTAAATTCGTAAAATTCGCTTTATCCAACACCTTCAAACAAATACCATTGATAACTTTATTATATTGCCCATCGTCGCCCGTATTCAATTTCTGATCAGCCATGAGATTAAGTAACGCAGACATTAAATTCTTAATGCAGGCAACGCTCAACGTTTTGCCCAATGATTTGGAGTGGAAAAACGAATAGAGAATAGAGAGTAGCGGCTGATAGACGACCAGTGATTCGGTAATGGGCACCTGCGATAGATTCTACAAAGAAAATTGTTTTTATTAAATTTTTTTTATAGACTTGTATTGTTTTTTACTTACTTTAAACTGTGCGAGTACATTCTGTATAAAAATTTCCTCATAATCACGCAAAACGGCCTGTTTTTCTGGTGAATCAATAATCTCGGCAAGTTCACTAATAGCAGCGCGCGCTTTAAGAGTATCCACACTGCTAATTGCTTTCATCATTTTGATAAGCTGTGGATCAAGTTTTGGCAAAACATCAATAATGCTGCACAATAATACGAGATGAGCAAAAAATCGTTCGTTAATAAATTCCAGAAACCATCCTAAAATATTACAGAAAACAATCGCGATATAAAAAAGCAAGCAATTTCAAAATAATCCGAAGACCAAACCCACAATGATCGAGATTGTCGTAAAATCATACCGAAATGATCGACAAAATAGCCCCACCATGATCCGAAAAGCAATTCGAAAACTATCACAAAGTAGTTTCTCAAACAACGTTGCCAATACGATCCCGTAGTGAGCCCGAAACGATCCCGAAAACAAACAGGAATTAGTTCCGCAAGCAATCCTGAAATGTTTCGTAGATAGTCCTCAAGTGATCCCCAAATATAACCCAAAGTGAAGTAGTGTGGATATGATCCCAAAATAATCCAAATATTATTCCAAAGTAATTTCAAAATGATCCAAGGACCACATTGACACTTCTTACTTTTCTGAAGTTTTGAACAAAAACTATTATTGGTACAGCGCAAATGACTTGAAGTTATAATCATTTAAGCAAACTGTTCCAGAGGAAGTTAGGGGAGCGGGATGCCACTGTACACCTTTCTAAAATTCTTGGACCGGTAATTATTTGACGCAGGAGTCGATATAGTTAAATTTGTAACAATTAAAAATAATTAAAAGTAACGGTTCCCAGGGAGAGCGGGACCACCCCTTTCCTTTATTAACAGTTGGCAAGTAGAAGCACCGAGGTAGATTCAGTATTCTAAACTTTTTTTACAAATCCAGTAGATGACTTACCATTGTATCTTTTTCCTATAGAAACATGTATAGCTAGTGATTTGGGTACTATGGGTTAAAAGTGTAGTTTTAATAAAAACTTGAATATTCCCATAAGATTTGTATGGAGAAACTAAAAACGCGATGAGGGACCTCTAAACATCAAAATAAAAAGCTGAAATTTTACAGGATATCCCTGCGTAAAGCACCACAAATTTTCCGTACAACTTTTGTCTCAAATACACCAAAGGCCAGGCCATGTTCCTCCGACAGCTACCAATAACGAGAGGCTTATAGAGTGAACTTTGTTCGACGAGAAGGTTTCGGTTAGGTTGAACTGGCCGCTCAATAAAGACCTGAATGTGTCCATAGTGTGACCATAATTATAAGCATGCGGCGGCAGAAGACAGTGTCCCCTTGGCATGCCCATCGTGAGCTTTACGTCGTCTCTCTTAAGAGATATGAGCAACTTTCGTGAATGTAATGTCGTAGGATTTGCACATGACATTATAAATTTTGCAGCTCAGCGCTTCTGTGCACGCCTTTCTTGCTTCATGGCTGATATGCAACTCCTGTCTCCTTTTGATTTCTCACAAATGAATTGGGACGTCTACCGACGATTCATCGAGTGCTGCCTCCTTCTTTGCCTACTCATCGGCCTTTTCGTTACCTTCTATCCCTTTGTGACCGGAAACCCAGTAGAGATGTATGGTAAGTATGGTCGAAACGAAGTCTCTCCAATGCTGCTTTGCATTCCAGGACACTTCTTGATGAAATAATGTGTGAGATTATTGCCTTAATCGCCGCCTGACTATCAATGCCTATTAGACCTGTCGTTGGTCATATGGTTTTAATGGAATTTCAAATTTTTTTGGTTTTCAAATTCGCGTAGCGATCAAAATATGCGATTTGATGCCAAAAATGGTGTAGCAAATTTTCAGGCTGATTGGATGGTGCCAACCAGTGCCATAATGAGGTCAAAGGTCAACATTTTTGAAAAACACCCAAATACATTTTTTCAATTAATACAAGCTAGTCATCGTCTATAAAATGCTTTTTTCCACGTTTTTGAATTGTCCTATTGGAGCAACTTGGGATGTTATCAGTTTCTTCCAAATCCATCGCCTGCACACCATTTCCCGATACATCACTCTCATTCAACGTGTTCCATAGTCAAGTCTACACAAAATTATTTGCACAAAAAATTAGCCTCTGTGTGTGCAAACACTATATAATAATTACCTGAAATGCTTGTTTTCTTTTCATAACGTTCTTTTCGACGTTTTTCATCTTCCAATCTTTGTGCCCTCCTCTTTTCTTTATTTGTGACATTTCGATCGACGCAAGTCATTCTACCAATACGACCATTTTCTCGCTGCTTTATTAAAAAGTCTCTATCTTCCTGTATACTTATAAGCTTTAGAGCGTCAACGTGGACAATGTCAAATAAATTGTTTAAATTTTCCTTAAAGTAATTTTCCTTTTTGCGATGACTCGGAAACTGAGATTTAGATACTTTTTGCTCTGTTCTCCACTCTTGATAAAGTTTAATCACTTTTGCAGCACATGTTCTTTGATCTGGCGTTGGGATTCTAGCTTTTTCCTAAAAAGGCAATAGGTACTTCATCCAACACCAATCTTGAGCTTTCATTTACTGTTTTGTCTTCACTCCGTACATTATAAAAAAAAACACTGAAGTACTTTTACACCAACTAGTTTGGGTTCACATTTACCAATTAAATATACATTTGTGTCGGCAGACCGTAGCCGCTTCTGGGGGTTTGGTTGAATGGCACGGACGTTAGTCCATAACGCCAGGTTATATATCGGATTGTTTTTTCTTCAGCTTGTTCCTGTTTTCCGTTTGTTGTTTTCTTTGTAGAGGTTGGTTTAGTTTTGCCAGGATGAATCTTTACAATGATTGCTTTGCCTGTTTTATTGGTTTGGTTTTTGTCTTAAAGCGAAAGCACATATGTTGACTTTTAAGTGCTTTGAATTTATACTGTATCGCGAATGAGATCAGTGGATACGTATGAATGCCCATTTTGGCATGTTCGTTTAAATGAAAGTTTTGTATGTACATATACATATAATTGTCGATATAGGTATCTTGAAGTTTTATATTAAAGTAATATACTTAAAAATGAGAAAAGTATAGAAAAGTGTATATTGCTCTTGTAATTTTTAATCACAGATTTTAGAATTTAACTTGTGCTTTTTTAAAAATGAGGCAAGTTGAGTAATCTTGGTTGTGTTGTTACCACTAAAAATATCTTCAAAACTGAAGTTGTTGTTAAATAAATTGAATTCAGATCTTATATCATTTAGGTTTCTGCATAGGAAGGTTTGGTGATAGTAACTGTCTGTTTGACCACAGCGACACCGTGTCGAGTTGATTGCCTTTATTTTTTGTAAGTATTGCTTGTCATAGGTATGACCGGTGAGGGTTCTATTTATTGTTTTAATTTCTGTAGTAGTTATGTCTATATTTTTGAACCAAGTTTTGTTTTTTCTAATGGGGTATGTTGTTGCGAATAAGTTGGGTTTATCACTCGCATAATTTAAAAATTCTTCATACCAGTCATCATGAATATTAGTTTTTATTAGCTTGAGAGCTTCGTCAATTGTAAGTTTAAAACTTTTATTCGGACTATTAATCGTTGCTTTTTTGGCTATTTCATCAGCTTTTTCGTTGCCTGGGATACCTTTATGGCTAGGTATCCAGACAATGTGGATCTGTCTAAAATTATAACTCATGATGTCTTGATGAATATTATAAATCCTCAGCTATTTTTGGTGAATTGATGGCTATACAAGAAGCCATCAACATAGCCATAAATAACAAATGTGATAAATGGTGATATTTACAATGGTTGCTTTTGGGTTTAGGAGTGCTTGGCACGAACCCAAACTGTCCGTAAATATCACCAGTTTATCACATTTGTTATTTATGGCTATGTTGATGGCTTCTTGTATAGCCATCAATTCACCAAAAATAGATGAGGATTTAAAATTAAAATTAAAGCTATGTTCTAGATTCGAGGAATAGTTATATATGCCACATCCAGTCGTATTGTGTGAAAGAGATGTATCGGTGAACATTATGTGAAAAAGATTGGCTTTGTAGTCATTTAGAATGCTTGAGAAATTGGCCTGAACACTTTCACTTGTCATATTTGCTTTCTTTCCAGAAAACAATTTATCTAGGACCACCAGGTCAGAAATAGGACACAGTACATGGGGATTCACCACGTCAAGGCTGTCAAGAATCGCCGAGAAACGATTGTAGGTTTTTGAGTAGCTAGAGTTGAGACTAGCATTATTGCAAATGGAATATTTGATAGGATCATCATATGCAAAGATTTTTACCAGCTCTTTAGCTGTCAGCCACGTTGCACGTTCAGAGGCAGGAAGTTCATTTGCAATTGCATAAAGCAAGGGAATGGGTGTGGAAGGGGTGGCTCCTAAACACCTTCTTAGAAATTTATTTTGCAAAGTAATTATTTTCTTGGTATTTGAATTAGGGCTGTTGGATGCCGTGGTACCACAGTATTCTATTTTTGATCTAATTAACGTTTTATATATATTTAAAGCTTTTTGTGGATGTAGCCCTGATTTGATATTGGTGAGATATTTGAAAAAGTTAATGTTGTTGTCTGTTTTTTTAATTACAGAATCGTAATGATCTTTGATTGTGAGGGAACTGTTTATGATTCTTCCCAAAATTTTTAAGTTTTGAACTTGTGGGAGTGTTGGGTTGTGAACACTAATTTGAATATCTTTTAGCGGGCCTCTATTTAGGTGCATAATTTTTGTTTTACTTGAATTGAAGCTTAGGTTCAGTTCAGAGCACTTGTCTGCAAACCGGTTTAAGGTATATTGTAGATTTATCTTGGCGGCATCTATGGTTTCACCAGAAGCAACAAAGAAAAAATCGTCTGCGAATTGATATCATTTGAGTGTTGGTATTAGTAGTATCATGCAATTTGGATGTATAAATGTTAAATAGTATGGGAGATAAACAGCTACCTTGGGGAATTCCATTGTAAATATTAATGACCTCCTTGCCTATGTTAAGAGTTCTGAGGGCTAGGAAGTTTATTATCCATTCAATGTATAGCTGATCAATTTGTAGTTCAAAAAGCATATCTTTAAGAGCGCTTATGTCGACGCAGTTGTATGCGTTGGATATGTCGGTGGAGCAGAGAATTACGTGTTTTTTCTCATTTTTTGATACACTGATATTGTCGTAGGATGTAATTTAGACATACAGAGCATGATTTGTTTTTCCTGTAAGCAAAGGAATTTTTGGGAAGGCAATTGTTGGTTTCTAGAAAGTTGTATAATCTGTTTTTTATACATGAATTAATAATTTTTAAGAGTACAGGTATTAAGGAAATCGGTCTGAAATTTTGGATATTGACTGAGATCAGCATCTTTTTTTGGAATCGGAACTACTTTAATTGCTCTCCAATGGTCAGGAATTTGATTTGATAAGAAAAGGTCATTTAGTATTGTTTTTAAATTGTTTAGTGTCAGCTCTGGTAACGCTTTGATCATATTGTATGAGATGCCGTCAATACCCGCAGCAGAGTCCTTTTTTTTATTGGCCAAAACTAGTTGGATTTCTTCAAATGTGAAAGCTAAATCAAGGTTTGGTTCCACTTCAGTGTTTATTGCAAGTCTTAAAGAGTTACTTGGTACTTGGTCGTTCAACATATTCAAGAAATCTTTATTGTAGTTATCACACCATGTTTGAGAGATATTTTGACTGAAGTCTCCTCTAAGGGCCTTTACAAATTTCCATGCACCTTTGCCTTTACTCAGATCTAATTCTTCAATTTTATTATTAAAATTGTTTTTTTTTGCCCCTTTTCACATCTTTTTTCCATTGTTTTTTGGTTGTAATTAAATTTTCAAAATTTTCGGGATTGGGGATGAGTTTGGCCTTCTTGAATGCCACAATAAGAAGTCTGTATGATTTGTTTATTTCCTCATTCCACCAAGATTTGGGGATTCGGTTATTCTTAACAACATATGTAGCATCTTGGATTTCATCTTTGATTTTTTCTTCAAAAACACCTAGAGACGAGTCGCATTCAAGTTCATTTAGTGACTTGATGAGTTTTTTTTTGGAAATGAATTTAGTGATGTATGTGCTAATGTTGTTAGTTTCTATTGTAATAGGAAAGTGATGGCTTCCTCCAATTCTGGTTTGATCTACAGAAAATTTGTATATGAAATTGTTATTGACGAAACATAAGTCGAGTACTGATCCGTTGTTTGTACGGATGTCACTTTTAAATGTGTAGGTGCCATCATTTATATTGGTAAAGTTGGATTGTTGTATGAGATGATTTAAGTGCTTTCCCTTATTTGACTCACATGTGTCACCCCAAGCAGTGGATCTTGCATTAAAATCACCAATTAAAAAAACATTGTTGTATCGT
>JARSSU010014008.1:0-22802 GCA_029619165.1 Eurosta solidaginis | reverse complement strand
TAATAATTTATCTATACTTCATATAAATTTAAAAGCCTTTTAAGGCAAATATCAGCCATCGCACCAACGCTGTAGACTTTGTTTATATAAATTAAGAAGACATCAGATGTCCTGCACTGAATGTAATGCCTATGAAGTATGTTCTGTACAAATTTACGTTTCGTTACCATGGTTACCAAATACCAACCATTAATTTATGTATCAATATACAATTATTAACTAATTCTAATAATTCTTTACAATTTGCTTATACATCACATCAGAATGCAGTGACGCGTTATTTTCGTTTTCAACTCAAGGACAATCAAGTATTAAATTTAAAATTTACTCAATGATTTGGCAATGAGCGCACGAGTGCCGTTTTTGAAAGGAGTCAACAGAGTGGATTTGAACTGCATTGCAATAAATATTTTTCTTTTATCAATTCCACCAACATTTTTAAACACTTTCCCAATATTGCAAAAGCTTAAATGCATTTCAAGTGACCTTAGCATTTTAAGTGCCCTGGGGTAATTCATGTTTCCCCCACTTTAGCATGCAATCCTATTCAAATTTATGCGTTTTTATTCGTAACATATTAACGTAACTGGCCAATAAAACATAATTGACACAACGCGTTTTTCTACATTTACTTAAATCTACGTACTAGTGATGAAGATTTTTGGAATTTTTTTCTTACCGAGTTTTTCGGGATCTGAAAGTTCAGTCCAAGGATCTCGAGATTGTCCCGAAATCTAGCCATATAGATTTGTTTATGGTTTTTGACAACAATTGCATTACATATGTACCAACACATATGGAAATAGTACAAAAACACAACTTAATTTATGTGTATATTTTTCATGTTAAATCCCAGTCACTAAGCAGCTTTTCATATAGATTCGTTTAACACAATCGTATGCGTCATGAGTACAGCGACACTGGCGCCATCTGACATGAAAAACAACTCCCAACTTTTGTTGCAAGCAGAAGAATTTGACATTTGCTTTGCCCAAGGGTGCTTTCACACTTTGCAAGTGAAATTATTCTTCCCACTCGTTGGTAATTTTTCTAACATTTTTCACAGCTAGAAACTGCAATAGGACATAAAATATTGTAACGAATCTATTGGAATTTCTCTTATTTACAACCTTCTACTAACGTTCGAATCACTAAACTGTTGAATAAATAACTTCACTATTCAGTAATGCAAAATGACCTTTATTAAAGTACTTCACATAATACTTACACTTCGCAACTGATCGCTTGCTTAAATCAAACTGATTGTCGTGGCTCTACTGTTGCTGCTTTTTATAATCTTCGATTTCCTCGTTCCATTCTTCTAGGCGTTTCCAGAATTTACTTAGTTACTGCTATAAAATTACAACTACAGATGCACGTGTATAGCTTCTCATATGCGCGTGTATATGTGAGTGACACTTCCACAGATAATTGCCTACTTTTGGGAGCATCTCAGATAAGATATATGCATGTGTTTGTGCGTCTCTTCTCCGCTGCGTGTACGTGCATATGTGTAGACATAACGATTGATTCGTTTATGTAGATACAAGTGACTGCCTGCTTTATTGTTGTTGTGGCTTCATTTACTTAGCATCAGACTAGTGATGTGAGTATCACTTAGTGCCTGTAATATTCGTCACAATATGTTAGCAAGTATATTTCATGTGTAGTGTGAAGCTTGTAGCAAAATACTGTACGTGAATGGGCAAGGCGAAATAAACGTCAATTGCCAAGGTTGAAGTTCCTTCATATTTACAAACGCAACATCTTGCGTGATTGTAGCGATGCTACTGGAATGCATAAGATTTCATTGAACGTTTCTATATGAAAAACCACATTGTGTCTCGGCCATTAAATGCAATATTTCGCTGAGTATGAACTCAGCTGTTTTATTCAAACAGTTTTCAAAACGCATAAGCATAACAATGGACAAGATCCATTTTGGGGCAAGTTTGGTTGAAAATAATTTTAAATTATGTATGCTGAATATTACTGCTGCACGAAAAAATATGAAGTTTGTCAATTTGGCTCTAGTTTTTGAGATGTTCGACTCTAAAGTAGAAAAAAACACGGTTTTTATGTACATTGGAAGTCATGTCACTGCTTGAAGTTACTTCTTTTTTTAAGACCGTTACCGTGCTTGAAAGTACCACACTTACTTCTCAAAATCCATTTTTGAGTTTTAAGAAAATATTTTTTTTGCTTTTAAGATTTCTCAGAAGCAAAAAAAAATTCTAGAATCTGGAAATAGATTTTGAAGTATCACTCCTACTTTTAGGTAAATTAACGAACTTAAAAGATGAAAAATTCTATAAGTTTCATAAATTCAAATGTACTTTTAAATGTTTTTTTCCAAACTCTGTAATTTGACAGACAATTTCTCAGAAGCAAAAAAAAATTTTTTTTTAAACCATTAGCAAAAATCTTGCCCTAGATATAAAATTTTTTTTGTTTCCCTCGTGTTGCTCGTAATAGACGGATTATGTAAAAGGATATTAAAATGCTATTTTCAACAATGCCGGGACTAGTTTCCAAAAACCACGGGATTTTCGGGATTTAAAGTATACCAGGATCCCGGGATCATCATCTCTCCCAACTATGTACAGACATTGTTGTTGGCATACAAGTGTGTGTGTTTATATTTAATGCATTTTATATTGCAATGTTAACCGACACTTTTGAAACAATTTAACATTCTTTAAATGAATAATAATTTTTTTTATAAATGAGAATTAAATTTTTAATTTTCATGCGTGGACTAATCCCCCAGATAAGTGACTTGTAGAGTATAATTTTCATTCGCCGAGACAGGACTTTACTTTTCAATTGCCTACATAGTCCAAAGTAGCATTTAGCAGATTGATTCTTCGCTGGATTTCAGTGCTGATGTTGTTGCTAGTGTTGATGCTGGTTCCCAAATAAACGAAGTCTTTTACTATTTAGAAATTATGGCTGCCAACAGTAGCGTGGTTGCCAAGGCGCATATGCGTTGACTCTTTGCTCGATGACAGCAGGTACTTCGTTTTGTCCTCATTCAGCATCATCTTTTTCCAGTTTGGAGTAAGCAGAACTAACAGCGCGGGTGTTTAGGCCGACGATATCAATGTCATCAGCATATGCCAGTAATTGCACGCTTTTATAGAAAGAATATTGTTCCAGTGCAGTTAAGTTCTGCAGCTAGTATAATTTTCTCCAGCATCAAATTAAATAAATCGCACGATAGGAGGTCACCCTGTCTGAAACCTAGTTTAGTTTCGAACGGCTCGGAGAGGCCCTTCCCAATTCTGACTGCGCTGATGGTGTTGCTCAACTTCATTTTACACAGCCGTATAAGTTTTGCAGGGAAACCAAATTCAGACATAGAGGTATATAGGCAGCTCCTTTTCGTGCTGTCGAAGGCGACTTTAAAGTCGACGAAGAGGTGATGTGTGTCGATTCTCTTTTCACGGGTTTTTTCCAAGATTTGGCGCATTGTGAAAATTTGGTCGATGGTAGATTTACCAGGTCTGAAGCCGCACTGATAAGGTCCAATCAGCCAGTTCACGGTGGGCTTCAATATGCGATATTAAGAAGGCTGATTCCACGATAGTTGGTGCATTTTGCAGTATCCCCCTTCTTGTGGACTGGGCAAAGAACACTTAGATGCCAACCGTCGGGCATGCACTCGTCCGCCCATATTTTGCTACGAAGCTGCTGCATGCGCCTTACCAACACCTCGCCGCCGTACTTGAATAGCTCCGCAGGCAATCCATCAGCGCCCACGGCCTTGTTGTTTTTTAATCTGGTTATTGCTATTCTAACTTCGTCATAAACGGGCGCGGAGACATATATTCCATCATCATCGATTGCAGGGTCGGGTTCGTCATCTCTGCGCGGTGAATCGCTGCCTCCATTTAGGAGAGCAGAGAAGTGTTCCCTCCATAATTTAAGCACTCTCTGGACATATTTTTTTACATTCTTTAATATTATTTAGTATTATTTGAGAGAAGGTTTGAAACTAAATGGGTTTAAAGTTTATACCTTTCGGTACAACACACGTTTGTTAGTAATGTAACATATTCGATAACACGATAACATTATGGGTGCTCTCACCTAAGAATGCATTAAAACTATTTCTTATTATTAAAATGCACGCTCGTTGATTATCTTCATCCGCTCTCTAGAACATATTATATGAACTGCTGTTCAGCCCCATAACCTTTCGATTGTAAATTAAGGGTCTATGAATGAAGCTCATGTCAATTCTTAAAGCAGGACCTTCAGATTTTCTGTAGCACTCTTGAGTGCTGCAGATTGGTCTGAACATATTTTATGTTCGCTGCTTTAGTCCCCACTACTAATGTTGATGTCCTGCAGCAGTTGACTTTCCATTTATTCAGGGTCGTCCTCATCTGGGGTTCGGTCTCCTATGAACATGTTCTTCTTTGCCATGCGAAAGTCAGAAACAATATTATGGTCTATATATGGCAACCAGGATCGGCTTACTGGTCTTGGTTGGTACCTCAAATTTTATGAGCTGCCCGTCCTCTATGTCCGGAATGATTCTGTAGGACAGCTTGATGCATTCCAATGCGACCCCTGATTTCTCCAAGGGGACAACAAAATTCACGCCCGTGGCCTCTTTGTCATTTCCTTCGCGGGTATTAGCATTAGCGCCAGGTTGTTAAACCCTTCGCTGATTTTTACTACACATTCCGTGAGGAAATCCAAAGATGCCTGGCCAGCGCATTTGAATATCCTGTACCCCCGAAGGGTTTCAGAGGATTAAAACACTGCGAGGTGTTCCGCCGGGTTGTCGATCTCACGCAGCATCGCCATCATTGACAGATTTACCTCCACTTCCACCCAGTTCTGTTTGGGGTTCTTCGATACCGCCGCAAAAGTGTTGTCGTGTTTAGAACAGTTCCTCTTTTGAGAAACGGATCGGGCTTCGGGTTGTTATAAGAATTTTGAAGTTCTCGGTTGAAGGCTGCGAGTTCCGCAATAACTTCTTGTAATGCCCGATATCCTTGGAGTAGCTAGGAGTGGTTCCGTTCCGGATTTTATCGAGCATATACTGCGCCCTTTGGTATTTGGTCTTACGTACCTGGTGTAGTGTTTTCTTCTTCTTGTCCCCTGTTACCAGCGGTGCATTATGGGTAGTGCTTTCTGCCCGTAACCGCGGAGGATAGAAGTTGCCTCTGGGTACTATGGCTGGTACCTCCTGTGGCTTTATTTGCTGCGAGGGGTCGGACCACCCTGCAGCAAACTGGAATATTCTCCTAGCTGGAGGAGAGAAGTGTGTTCTTCTCTGACATCGTAACTTCTGTCGTTGGAGTCACTTACGTCCTGTCGAAAGTTGGAGTATCCGGAGTCCCAGTTGTCAAGGTGGTAAGAATCTTAGTAGTCTTGCCGTTCTACCTTTGTCAACCGTTGTGCCCACGTCATCCAAGTCAGATGGTTTATTAATACTTATTATAGCGTTTTTGTTAGAAGAGTTCATATTTGGTCCCACGAGTACATCGGAAAATTTGGTCACTCGTCCGCAGAGCCGGACTACTTCGAAATTGTTTTTAGGAATGCCTATTTCAAATACTGTTCTTAAGGAACGTTAGGGCACCATCGCGCCGTGAGACATTAAACAGAAAGCTCTCATCACTGTGTAGTGCAGTTATTGTTCTCACGATCTTGTATTACGGCGCGTTGCATGTTTTGAAGCTGCCAGACATCGGAACGTCGTCTCAGTCACTTTTAGAAGCTAATTGAAAGGTTTATTTGATAACACTATTCTTAGGGTAAGTTCAAGTTCCAGCCTCGAAGTTAGCATATGCGCTTCTTATGAGCTGTAGAACTTTCGAACTAGTTAATCTTCTGTGATATCTTACACATCTTTCGATAGCCTTAGAAACGAAATGTATTGAAACCATCACAAATATTCCTTGAAAGGTCATTGGAGACCAGCACAAAAGCTCAAAAAAAGCACTGCATTAAGTTACCAACTTGTTTTATATTTACCACAAAACCTCCGCCAAGAGCATTTTAAAGCATCTCATTGTCTCTACTTAAACATACATACAAACACATACAAACACATACTCACTTCCACACTCTTTTGACAGTGGTCATCGTCCTTGGTCAATTGCGTTGCAATGGTTAGTTCCATAGAAGACGAGTTAATCATCCGCATTTCTCTGAGTCCTACGCTTGAATGACATTTAATGGCGCTCAAATGTCGCACGAAATAAGGCTGCTCCACATTTCTTGATTGCACTCAGTGGCATTGTTTTGCTGATTCGTTTATTTATATTTCCAACCCCAACTAAGCTTGTTGCCCCTTCTTCTTCAGCCCGCTAAACTTCTTGTCTTTTTTGATGCTCATTTTCTCTCTTCTTGATCTGAGTTTTTTGCACTGAATAATTGAACAACAACAACAACTACTACTTGTTAAGGATGAAGGAACTTTAAAAGTTGGCTTTAAATAACTCAGCTGTAATAATAGTAATAATAACAACAAACTCGAAAATATAGAAGCTGAGTGCTTGCATAATAATCAGTTATGTAACGTAGAGCATAAGGGCATTGACGTAATGGAAATGTAAGTGCGAATATTGTAAAAAATGTAAATTGAGAAAGGTATGTTGATGGGTTATCAGAAACGGATGTGCGGTGCAGCGAATTGCAAATGCAAGGTGAACGAAGTTCAACTCAAGACTTTGGTGGTTCTAAACGGGTAGTGATGTATAAAATCGGTTGAAATGGATTTGGATAACTAAAGTTCTCGGAATGACTGACAAAAAAGTATGATAGCACTAATTATTCAATTGCAAAAAATAGAAAAAGAAATTTAATGAATAATTTATAAAAACCCGTTTTTCACTTCCACTGAGGGAAATTTGATTCTGTTATTGTATTTTATATTTCTCTCTGTAATTTTGTAGGTGTTACTTGGCTTTTCCTTTCGGCCCGGGCGCCAATTGAGAAATAAAGTCCGGGTTCTATTATTTCGAAATTAACACCCCGGAATAAATGCTTCTGGGTCGTCTTTTGCCTCCTCTCTTAACATGTTGCGCTACCACTATTACTAAACTGGACGTATTCCGTACCTGAGGGCGAGATACCATGAACTTGATTGACTGTAACGATTGTTATAATTTTTTGATTGTTTTTATTTAGAACTTTGGCTCGATTAAATCTTTTTGTTTGTTGTTCCAGATTTTATACGCTGATTCACTTCTCGTTCCTGCTCGGGAGCCAGTTACGGAATAAAGGTTCAGGTTATATTATTTCGAGTTTTTATTGAGGAATAGATGTGACAGAAGTAGCACTCACAACAGTAGCATCCACAGCAGTAGTACGCGCTGCAGTAGTAGTGCATCAACGCATTTGGCTTTGCCGTTTTGCTTGGTATTTCGATAAGAGAGCCAGGATAGGTTACTCCTCATCCCCTTAATAAGTGGAGTTGGCCGTCATAGTGAGGGCTTTCCTAGGACACTGATTGATAGCCTGCGCGTTTCCAGACTTTTTTTGCTATTGACTCTAATGAAGTATATAATACTAATCTACATAGTAATTTCTTATCACACAACGGATTTTTACTAATTTTTAATTTTTCTTGCTTTTTTACGTTATTATTACATATATTTAAAAAAAAGATATCAGCTTGAAAATTGTTTGCAATATCCTTATGCCCTGTCACCTAGATAATTTTTATCAGAAGCTAGTTAGATGCCACTACAAGTGAGATCAAGCCATCCCTCACAGCACTTGAACTCACGGTGGCAGACCATAGCATTTTGATAATCGCCTGTCTAATTGGGTTGATTTTAGATTCCATATTAGAAACAGCGGCGGATGGTATCCCATTTACAGCATCCCTAATGGCGGCGATTTCCAATTGGAAGACGTTGCAGTAATCGGGCATCCTAAATTACCGGCTAACAGCGGGCTCTCGACAGAATATGACACCCGAACTCTTCCGTCTAGCCTGCATATATCCGTGAATAGGTCCACCAGGCTCCCATATCATATTAATTTCCACTCCATTCATTACTTGAGGAAATATCACAATAGGATCGGAACATGGCGTGTGGTAATTTGTGCTGCCAGGGGTGCAGTCGAAGCCAGTGATAATACTGGTGTGCCCATAACTCACAAGCTTATATCCCGCATCACTCATTTGTATTGCCGTGCGGCCTACGATCATTTCGCCCATGACCTCAATCGGGTACAAATTCAGCATTGGGTTTAGTGTCCTTGTAGGGTTTGTAGGCAAGTCCTCGTCTTCCGAAGTGTCTAATGCTCTTCACCAGTCCAAAACGCCAGGGAAGCGACATGACCATATATCCTACAGCCAATGCACCATCCTGGGAGAGAGCCCCCCGTGTTTGCTTCTACTAAGTCTGATACCACTATTATGCCAGATTAAATCCCTTATAGCTCACCGAGCGGATTCTGTTATTTCTTTATAGTTTGCAAGCGTTCGTCTGATAGTAGGCTTCACAGAAGTAATGTGGTAAATGTGACCCACAGTCTGCGACCACACAATCTATTCAGATAGTACCTCAGGATCCTCGCACTAACAACTTTCGGCTTAACGCTTTGTTTTGCGGTTTAAAATAATAAATATATATTTTATATCAGGTCGCGACGGAGTAGACCAGCCAGTCACCCTAAAGGGAAGTGATTCATTATGTAGGTTGAATTTTTCGAGAGCCGGATCAAGTGCTTCTTCCCTTACAAGACTGTTGTTAATGTCTTCGGTCACGATTTAGATGTTGTACTTGTGTTCCAAGCTCTTACTAAAGTTATATCTTACTTTACTTTAGCCCTGGACGTTACAGTTAATAGTCTCCTTTTAAGGTTCATCACGCTCTTATTTTACAGACTTTCCAAACTTTCAGTGTTGTCCCTCCACTATACGAAATCTCTTCATTATTGTGTTTCTCATGTCTCTGGATTTTTTTTGATCTAAAGCGGCTGGTAAGAAATAAACACTTGCTCCCGAGCTAAATGAGTTCTTCTTGAATAACACAACTAAATATTTATCCAAAATGGCCAATTGGCAATTTTGACACTTATTAGTGCCCGCCATTAAGATGAGTTGAGAAGTGTTGAACGGCAACGATAACGCTTTTGTACTTGACGACGACAAACTTTTGCCAAATTTTCTAGAGAAAATCAAGAACAAGCATAAATTTTGCTTTGTAAGTTTACCTGTGCGGCTTGTCAAGCTAAGCTGGCCATGACGGCGACCCAACCTAAAAGTTTGTGATTTTGAAAATGTAATAAATTTTATATTGAGCCACTCCAAAGTAACAGTCAATGAGCTACATAACAACAAAGAACAAAGTGAAATAACAAAAAACATTTTTTGAATTGTGGCCGTAAACGAGTGTGGGACCGAACAAACCTACCCACCAACCAACCAACCAACTTATAAATTAACTGACGACGTGGCCAACCAACATTTTAGGCCGACAAACAAATGTAAAGCATCGATTCTTTTTTTTGCCAGAGCTTACATGCATTCAAGCGAACTTTGATAGCGAGCAGCTGCCAAAAAAGTTTAAATGTTAAAGAGTGGCATAAAGAACAAAAGAAAATCCGAAAACATGGAAATATTAAATCCAGCTGCTGAAAGGCGGTGCAAATTTTAATGGGGGTTGTGCGACTTTGCATTGCACTTTGCTTATGATCTAGGATTTTTTGCGTTATACATTTTTTGCCAAAACTTAAATACTGCGCGGTATTAGAGTATGTAGATCGTGAGTTATGGACAATGGCGCGACTCATCCATGACGTAGACTAAATAGTGACATAAAAGTATTGTCGAGAAAGAAAAACTAAACCTAAACTGGAAACAAATGAGATCCGAACCTCAAAACGAACCAGAACTGAAACAGAATTTCTACAGAAACCGTAAACGCAATAAAAACCTTAAGCAGAAACCAGAACGTGAAACGGAACTAAAACTGAAACCAAAACAGAAACCAAAACGGCAACAAAACCGAAACATTCAGCGAAACAGAATTCAAACCTGAATTCGAATTTGGAAAGAAACCAGAAACGAAATTGAAATCGCAACTACAGAATCGAAATCTCTACCAGAAATATAGCCGAAACTCGAATCAGAACCGAAACTGGCACCAAAATAGACACCGCGTATAGAAACGATTGTGAATCTATTGCCAAACCCGAAATTGGAGCCTACACTGAATCATAATCGACACATGTACCGCTACCGGGAAAGGGGATGGAGCTGTCAGCTTTCATGAAACGTAAGCCGAAACCGAAACCCAAAACGTAACCGAAACCCAAAACCCAAAACGAAACAGGAACCTAAACCAGAACGAAATTGGAACAGTAACAGAAAATTAAAGCGCTGCAGAACATACAGCGAAAACCCCACTCCGAACGGAAAAAACCAAAACGGAATTGTAACTTAAAGCTTAAAATGGAACTTCAGATAAAGGCAAAACTTGGATAAGAAACCGAATCGGAACATAATCGTAGCGATATTGGAAAGAAAAGTGGATATGTCAGCTTTCTAGAAATGAGTAAGGTAACAGCAATTACCTAGAACTAGAACTATACTTAAACTAGATCTAAACGAACCTAGAACTAAAACGGCGCGGAAATGGTGTCGATACCCAAATTAGAACCGAAAACAGAATCTAAATTAAACCGAACCCCGCAATAAAAAAATGGACCAAAGCCGAATTGGATGCCAAAACGGAAATACGGGAACCAAAACCAATAACGAAGATAGCTTGGATATAGAAACCGAAATAAAAACGTTAAATTGAGTTGACTTATCAGCCAGAGGCGAAATAAAATTTGGGCGGATATATCAACACCCAGAGAACGTGACGTTAAGGAAATCCCTAAAACAATTTTCTACTATATCACGTTTTTCAAGGTCAGAATTGTACCAAGGTAAGATTGTCCTTTATGCAATCCAAGCCATGTTACCCACCAATATTGACCAAACCGTCGCCACCTTATTTTAAGTAAATCAAGAACTTTGCAATACATTTTAAATTAAGAAAACTCCCAACCGGATGCAAGTATCTTGTGACCCTGGTTGTTTCATAGTAAGCACAGTGCACGATACTCCTAACTAGATCACAGAAAGTTAGGTTTTCAGATTCATTTAAATCCGTTCCGCAATATTCTTTAGCTATATCATCATCCATCTCGTTGGCTGCTATATCGCTAATCAGCGGGTCCCGGTACATAGCAGTATTGGCATACTCTTTGGGCACTCATTAGGGTCGGCGCTATTAAAGAAATTTGGCTGTTGGCAAGGATCTTTATATATTTCGAGCAACGTCATACAGCATGACGGTTGGCCTATCCATGGGAGTAGAGTCAATTAGCTTTACTCGATTCCTGTTGCCAATAGTCGTATCTAAAGTGTTATCGCCTTTGAGACTCACTTTGTTTGATTCTCACTTCCCTCCTTAAGTCACAAATAGTATAGCTGATGGTCAGTTGGCACGCAACTGATATCTCCTGTGTGATTATGGCAAAGTTCTTGTCTTCTCTAAACATTGAATACACAAAGAGACCACATTTTGTAGTGGTACCTTTTTGTTTAAAATCGGCATAGCACTTTACTACTTAATTTGCATATGTAAATAATGTTTAGCCATCATTGGGTTGGTGTTCTTAGAATTAAAAAGTCACCTGATTTTAAAATGTCAATTTGGTATCGCTCCATCGTTTCAGCGCACTTAGTTATGTACCTAGCAATTAAATTTAAAAAAATTATAATAAATAGAAAATAAATAAATAATTAAAATAAAACTTATAAGCACAATCAAACTCATTTATCTTTAGGCTTAAGCTTAAGACGCTGGGAATGCTGAGACAATCGTTTCAACGGTGGCGATGCACTGTGGGGTAGATTATATAAATGTGTTCATAAATTTAGTGTACAGTGCCAATGATGTAAATTAAAAACCGTTAAAACCGTTTAGCTTTAGTCATTCAAAGGTATGTAGGTGGTTTGAACTTCCTCGAAAAGAGTAAACAGATCTGACTTCTACAGATTTGGCCTAAAGCAATATCTCTTTGCCCAATTTTACTAATGTTCTTTCCATAATCTCACTCATCACGAAAGGAAATGGATCTGAAATCAGTATCACCTTATCGTCAGCGTACGCCACGATCTTTACATCATTTGTATTGAGTTTTGCTAGGGATAATCCATAGCAGAGGCTAAAGTACCCCACCTTGTGGTGCGTCTGTACATACATATTGTACCGAATTTTGAAATTCCCCTTATTCCAAATCTTCTGCTAACTTTCGAATCGCTAAACTGTTGAATAAATAACTCCAAGATTAATAATGCAAAATGGGCTTCATTAGACTATTTGGAGAGTACTTCACCATAACACTTATACTTCACAACCAATAGCGTGCTTAAATCAAAACTGATCAGTCATGCCTCAGCTTGCGCTGCCTTTTATACTTTCGGTTTCCCCGTTCGCCCATTTCTCCTAAGGTCTAGTAATTTCATGAACTTCATGCTTGGGGACCAACCATATACATATATATTTTTAGCTTGTAGCCATATGCGTGTGTATATGTGAGTACTACTTCGGATAATGTTTACATGTGTTTGTGATTGATTTGCTTAGAGTGGCAGCTTGCTTTATTGTTGTTGTGCTTTTATTTACTTAGTATCAGTTTAGTGATGCTAATATTCGTCACAATATGTACTAACCAATGCTCCGTCCTCCTAGTTCAGCTCGCGGTTACTACGTACATTCAAACATATTTTAAGGTCTCTTGATATTTTAAATATTTGAAACTTTGATGTTGGTATAAAGCTTCTATAGCTCATCATTAAATCTTTTTCGGTACTCGCCATCGCCAATGCAGAGGTGTGTAAAGTTTTTAAAGATTTTTGCGCTCGACAACGGCGCAGGGGCCAGCGTGAATTTTGTCTGCCACGAGATTTTGATACGCGTCGATACGAAATTATCGACTGTGTGTGTCACCCAACACCTTCTTTGGCCAGCACAGCATTGGATTCGCCTGGTAGGACTTTTATATCATGGCGGAAGTACGTTTACGACGTTCGTAAAATTTGTCTTATACACTCTATCATAATCTTCTAGGCCATAGGCAACTGGGCTTGGTGCAATATTTGCTTTTGTCCCCTGGAATATCCGGCAAAGTCTTATACTCAAAACATTTGTTTAGACGATCAATATAGTTTTTTAAAGGGTGGATATACCTCGTACCAACATCTGGAATCACAATCCTGTGTTCAAAAGGCGGGTAGCATAAGGCAAACGGTCAATTGACGTTATGACCACTTCAGATAGCCGTAAAATCATTAGATCACTTTAAATGGTCACGAGGTCAATCGACTTTATGATATTTTTTAATTTGATCTTATTGCCTTTTAGGAAATTTCCGTTTGACTTTATTCACATTCCGGGAAAAAGAAAGTAACAAAGAACATTCGCAGAATGGTTCTGGCGTTTAGTTGAATATGTTCTTCTTATTTCAAAGTAATCAGCTTTCAATCCGGTTTTGCATTGTAATAAACTCTAAATAAGAAAAGTGGGCGAAAATTTGGAAAAGACCGAACGTGACCAACATATAGGAAAACAAGGGCCGTATCCGAAAACTCGAGTAAAAACAAGTAAGGACGGCTAAGTTCGGGTGTAACCGAAAGTTACATGCTCAGCTGAGCGCTTTAGAGACAAAATAAGGGAAAATCGCCATGTAGGAAAATGAACCTAGGGTAACCCTGGAATGTGATGTACGATATGGGTATCAAATGAAAGGTATTAATGAGGGTTTTCAAATGGAGTGGCTCTTAGTTGTATATGTGATGGCGTTTTCGAGATATCGACCAAAATGTGGAACAGGGTGACCGCTAATTTATTTATATATGTAATATCACGAACAGTATTCCTGCCATGATTCCAAGGGCTTTTGATTTCGCCCTGAAAAACTTTTCATTTTCTTCTACTTAATATGATAGATGTCACGTCCATTTTATAAAGTTTTTTCTAAAGTTATATTTTGCGTTAACAAACCAATCCAGTCACCATGTTTCATTCCTTTTTTCCTATTTGGTATAGAATTATGGCATTTTTTTTATTTTTCGAAATTTTCGATATTGAAAAAGTGGGCATTGTCATAGTGGCATTTCGCCCATTTTTAATACCAAGATAAAATGAATTCAGGTAAGTAGGTGAACTAAGTTTAGTAAAGATATATCGATTTTTGCTCAAGTTATCGTGTTAACGGCCGAGCGCAACGACAGACGGTTGACTGTGTATAAAACCTGGGTGTGGCTTCAGCCGATTTCGCCCTTTTTCACAGAAAACAGTTATCGTCCTAGAATCTAAGCTCCTACCAAATTTCACAAGGATTGGTAAATTTTTGTTCGACTTATGGCATTAAAAGTATCCTAGACAAATTAAATGAAAAAGTTACGCCCACTTTGAAATTTTCTTTTATTTTTGTATTTTGTCGCACCATATCATTACTGGAGTTGAATGTTGACATAGTTTTACTTATATACTGTAAAGATATTAAATTTTTTGTTATAATTTGACTTAAAATTTTTTTTTGTAAAGTGAGCCCGTCCGTCATTTAGCACACATATAGGAATAGTAGTAATGCTCTTGCCAAATCCATTCATAATATCTTCAACGACTGCCAAATTACGGCTTGCAAAACTTTCAAATTACTTTCTTTCAAAAGTTGCCGGTGCCACGCCCATTGTCCAAAATTTTACTAATTTTCTATTCTGCATCATAAGTTCAACTCACCTACCAAGTTTCATCGCTTTATCTGTCTTTGGTAATGAATTATCGCACTTTTTCGGTTTTTCGAAATTTTCGATATCGCAAAAGTGGGCGTGGTTGGTTATAGTCCGTTATCGTTCATTTTAAATAGCGATCTGAGCTGAGTGCCCAGGAACCTACATACCAAATTTCATCAATATACCTCAAAATTTACTCAAGTTATCGTGTTAACGGACGGACGGACATGGCTCAATCAAATTTGTTTCGATACTGATGATTTTGATATATGGAAGTCTATATCTATCTCGATTCCTTTATACCTGTACAACCAACTGTTATCCAATCAAAGTTAATATACTCTGTGAGCTCTGCTCAACTGAGTCTAAAAATCGGTTTTTATTCAACCTTCCACTCTATTAGTGAAATATTATATTCTTTTATTGCCGATACATTTAATTTGTACACCTGACGCTTCAAAACATCCCACTGTACGCCTGCGGTGGTGGCGGTTAAGTCGATTCGCAAATTTTTTATTTATTTTTAAATCGAAACTATGTGCAATGTTTTAGTTGTTGTTCTCTTTCATTGTCGCTCCCATTAATATTTGCTACAAATATGAGGCTGTTTTGTTGGTGATTTTGGTACAACAGCATAACTGCAACCATATGAACATAGAGACCTGGCTTCGTTTGTATGTGTGTGCGTGTGTTTCTACGTTTTTAGGCTTTGTAAACCAACGCAGTTTTTTACGCGTTTCAATAATTTTTTGCACCGGAAAAACTAAAAGAAAATAAACTGCAAAACAGATGAAACTGGTTTCTATCGTTGTTACAATTTTCAATTTTCTCAACTTTTGCTGAGCTACAACAACAGCAACATAGGCTGCTCTATGTTTATAGCTGGGCGTGCTGTTGCATGTTGTTGCTAATGTTATTATTATTGTTGTTATTTATTTTTTATTGCTGCCACACAAATTTGTACTCAAAGCGTATAAATAAACGCAAAGAATACGAAATTGAAACAGTTTTTAGTGCGTTTTTGAAAACGTTTGATCAACGACGACGAAAAATATTTTGTTGGCTGTCGAAGTGCAAAACCTTTTCTTTGCTTACAAACAAAGCTAAATTAAAAAGTAAAATCATAAATTTTTAAATCAAAAGTTAAGAGTTATTATTTCAAATCAAAAAATTAACGAGCGCTTACAGAAAATTATTCAAAAGTTAAATTGTGCATTAAAATGGCTTTAAAGGTATGCAAATAATTTGAAGTGTTTTTTTATTGCTTTTGTTGTGAAAGGACATTTTTGAAAAGGACTTGACTGAATGTACATAGCATATGTAATGAGTGAAGAGAGAATATGATATGCGGTTTTTATGTGGAAGGAAAATTGGTGAAATATGTAATTTGACTTAGAAGTAAAATAATTGCAGAAGAAACTCTGCACTCATTAAGATTAACTGCGATTTTATTAGGTAGCAGAAGCCTGGAGAAGAGTGGACATCATTTTGATTGCTAAAGTAGGCAAACTGAGCTCCTCATCATCATCATTAATTGGCGCTCCACCGCCTAAGCGGTGTTGTGTCTCAGAACTCAGTGGAAATCTCCCCCTCCTCTACTTTCAAACTGCAGTGTACACTGAAATATTCTTCGTGCACCCGCATAACATGACCAAGCCAGCGAAGTCTTTGAGCTTTTATTCTCTGCAATATACATACCAATTCTAAATATTCTCGCGCAATTTGTTCTCGCGGATTTTTTATTCTCGCGGAAAAATTCCTCCAATTCTTTTCTCCTAGGGAGAAGAAAAATTGGGGAATAGGAATTTCGAATTTTCGAAGTCAGCTGTTTTGTCATTTGAAATTTCATTGCGCATTTCTTATTTTGTTTAAATAATTGAAAAGTTTAATTATTGTTGCGAATTTGTTTGAAATTAAGAAATAAGTATAAACAATGCACATTATTGCATTTCATGTGGTATTCACTGAAATGAGTAATGAATTGGTGCCACAGCAACATCAACAGAGGAGCATAAGAAGAAGACGGCGGGATAACACAAATCCGCCGGAGTTGCCTGCTTTCATTCTGCAAAATAATTTTCTGGCGGCCACGTCGAGTTGAGTTCGCCTTTCGCCATATGCCAAAATCTACTTAAGCCTTCCTAAAAAATCCTTGCGCAATTTCTGGATGGCTGCATCAAATATACAAAGAGCTCTTCCGTTGCTTATGATATACTTTTCGACTTAAAATAAAGAATAGTGGTTGTTGTTGTTGTTGTATTAACAGTGAGAAAATTGTGGTAGAATGTAAATACATATCTTAGCACAAATTTGTACAAATAAGTGTTCTTTCTTAAAAGAACGAATTTCCTTTTTTATTTTTATTTATTTATTTTGATGCATTCCCTTTAATTTAACTAGTGAAAAAACTCCTATGAAATGGCAAAGAAATCTCCCTCTCCCTCACATTCATAATACCTACTTTTCTCCCATAACCGGTTTCCTCTTTTTCGAACATTGTTGAGAATAGGAGGAAAGGGAGAAGTGAAAAAACTCACAAGGAATTTTTATTTAGAATACGAGGAATGGGAGAAGGGAAAAAACTCGCACGGAATTTTCGTTTAGAATTGGGCTGATATTCAAACCCAAGTAAAGTTCATATAGCTCGTCATTATAACTACGTCGCGACTTGCCATAAGTCTTCTGAGAACTTTGCTTTCCAATACGCCTAGAGCCGTATAGTCATCTTTCGACACCGTTCATGATTCCCAGCCATATATCAGGACAGGTATGATGAGAGACTTGTAAAAGCGTAATTTTAGTTCGTCCTGTGAGGTTTTTACTTTTCAATTTCGTACTAAGCTCAAGTAGTCTTGAATTTTATCCGTCAACAGAGACGTACCTGTCAAGGTGGAATTTGCCTCTTTATCTAATCAGGAACAAGCAGAAAATACAGCGCGTTTATGAAGGCCAATGTAGTGTATTAAGGAAAATTCAATGAAGACCTCTACGAGTTTTAAAATAAATGAGTATGAGTATAAGCAGCGAATAATGACACTGAATTTGAGGTGTCAGCCGAGTAAAGCACATACATATGTATGTTTTCCTCCAGTCGCTAAGAAAATATTGAGGAAATTGAATTTCTCTTGGTGATCAAAATTGGTGTCAGTTATCGCTAGTAAGAATGACTGGCGTGTTCGCGGGGTGACATAAGGGCAACGGGCAAATGGTCAGTTGACGTTAAGACCACTTCTGATGGTCACAAGGTCACTGGACTTTTATGACCACTTCAAATGGTCAGAGGGATAATTGACTTTACGAGCTTTCTTAATTTGAGTTCATATCCAATCAGGAAATTCCGTTCGAACATTTCGGAAAAAGGACCATATTCATATACGGTTATTTAAGATCAATACAAAAACAGTTATTTTAAGATCAATACAAAAAATCCCGCAGACGGGATCGACGTTCAGTTGATTGTGTACGTCTTCTATTTCAAAGAAATCCTCACCAGCCCAGCTTTCAATCACATTTCTGACTGAGTCAATTACGGCATTAGTAAAAGGCGTGCAGGTGAAAATTTGGAATACAAAGTTCTTAACTTTCAGCTGAATTAGTTCTTCTCAGAGAGGGCCTCATTGGGCCATATCCAGTGGTGGATACTGCTTTTTCATTATTGGTCATAGGTATCGTCCGGATGTCCCTTCTTGCCTTCTCAGTGAAGTATCCTAAGTCAGTGATTGCTCAGAAAATTGTTACGCTACCAGTTTCAATACCGGGGATCGGTTGTTGCTAGTTCGAAAGACGGGTTACGGTTGATTTTACCGATGTTATTGCTTTTAGTTGTTTTTGTTTTTTTGGGAAGAACAAGTAGAACAACCTTTTTGACGAGGTGTAACTCTCGACTACTATTCAGCCAACCCATAGCAATATTTATATTAACGTGTTTCCAATGGTCGCGCGCAGGAAATTACTGGACTCTTTCCTGAGAATTCTAATTGAAGTTTTAAAGTGGCATCCACTCGCCTTTGCTACCGAAATTCAGTGTGTATGCATGGTCTTTTGCTCTCCTATATGTCCGCTATTGGTCGAAGTCTGCTTGTTGATTTTCGTAGCTTACCTTCTACAATCTTTTTACGATCAGCCACCTTCTGACCCGGTGGAGAGGTGAGTTCAGCCTTCATCTTGTTATTATTTTATATTTTTAGACAGAGTCTCTTTCGGAATGGTTTGATGTTAGTGCGATTCATGAGTACGGAGTTTGTCGCACCTCAAGCTTCACGGTTTGTTCAAAAGCTCAAATTCTCTCCGTGTATTTATACTATTTACTGCATCGTCTTTAAAGCATGTCTCCGTACATCTGAATGTGAGTATACAAATCTATTGTACCGAATAGACTTGTCCTTCGTAGTCCTCTTTAAATATTGTATTCTATCGATGAAGGTCAACGCCAGTAAAATGTGTGAAAAACAGAAAATCACTGCACACAAATCAGGCGAAGTGGTGCAAGAATGAAATCTTCATAGAGTTTCAAAGTCAGTGGACACCAAGTACGTACGGTGTTTGCCTTTATTTTAAGTTGGCGTTTCTCGTTTGCAGGATTTTCGGAAATTCTTTTCACGTTTTATTTTGCACCCACATTTTTCCGGAACTTTCTTTGATTATTACTTCTGGATATTTCTTGTCGTTTTTTCTGTCGACATTTATTCTAGAATGTGTGTTTGGTGGTTTGCTTTT
This sequence comes from Eurosta solidaginis, assembly GCA_029619165.1. Taxonomy (NCBI): domain Eukaryota; kingdom Metazoa; phylum Arthropoda; class Insecta; order Diptera; family Tephritidae; genus Eurosta; species Eurosta solidaginis. The sequence goes on along the minus strand of JARSSU010014008.1, from coordinate 3,313 downwards.
CAGTTTTATTTAGTTGGTTCCCACTGCTGACTTCGTCCATGCAGCTAGCACATCGATTTCGCAACGACGACATTTTCTAGGATAATTATGTGCTCCAATGAAGTAAGCTGCACATTACATCTATACGGTTATTTTCATTCGCTTTGATGGCTTTGAGCGGTGACTGACCGACGACATAAGAGAGCGGATTCCGCTGAGTATCTCTAAATACAGATATGTGCGTCGTACAGAAATACAAGGGATAGCTTAGCTGGCGATAGCTTTAAGGACACTGACTGAGAGTCACAGTTCATGGAACAAGCGAGTGGGTCATGGACCCAACGACGTAGGTGTCCACGACAAATCTGCCCAATTTGGCACGAAAAGATCGCAGTCGGTCATATTTCTTAATCGCCTCTCAATTAGCCCATTATTGGATATTCTAACAGTCTTATGGGCGCCGATGGGCTCATATGGGCCTGCAAACAAAGGACTTCTGCACAGCAGCTGCAGAGACGAGGAAGACATAGAAATCGTAGAGTATTATCTATGCCATTGTCCCGCCCTGTCGAAGACCAGGTACCGATGTCTTCACAGACACATCTTTGGGTGCATTGCGGAGCTAGAATCCGCAAACGTAAACGAAATTCTGCGCTACATTAGGGCAAACGCTTTGGTTTAACTTTACGGGTGTATGAACCACATTCTACAGAAGGGGAGCTAGGGCTCCTGAGTGCCATCACAACGGGCCACTATGGCGTACGTGAGTCTCCGCTTGGGCAGCGGAGGCGGTCACTTTGACCTAACCTTACCTACTGACATTCTATTTTAGAAAATGGAAAAGACCTCACATAGACTGAATGCGTTCATAACGTACTAGAAATTGTTTGGCGACCACACGGGAACAAAAACCAATTAGGTACCTGGGCTTGTGCTATAGAATAACTTCCTCTACTTGGCAAACACTAATATATTTTTACGACCTAGCTTAATTGCTGCCTCGAGATCTGATAACTCTGCTGCCATGACTCCGGAAGCGTAGGACACGAACACAAAACATTTTCAATCGCTTCTTACTACAGTAGCACTTCCTTCATCGGTTGTTACTGATGAGGCATAACTCATAAAACTTAGGCACCATCTTTGTTTTAAGACCGCGATGTATGATTGTCTATTTGAACTTTAGTACTAAATACTTGGTATTAGGATAGGGTTAGCTCTTAGCCGTTAATGTTTGGGTTGCAGATTACAGACTTATAACTCGCCGATAACAATCCGAAATCTGTAAAGGGGCGTTACGCGAGGCACCAAACCTTGCGCACATCACGTTCCCCTTGGGTAGATGGTCACAGGAACATTTATGGCGACGAAAATGGGGATGAACTGGCAAAGGTCGATGCATTGTAGGGCATCTCTGAGGCAGTCTCGGTGCACCAGCTACTTTCAGGAATAAGCAAACCGCAATTTGCTATGCGACTTTATGGATACTTGCCAAATCACCAAGCACCGAATATGTAAAGGAAACAGATAATCAGGTTTACATGCCACCATTAAGGATACTGGCATTTGGCCCATATGCGGACAGAATAGGAATCCCCTTTACCGGCAGGTGCATGAGCTGTAGAGTGGACGGTTGTAAGTAGACAGTCACCCATTTACTCTGTGAGTGTCCAGCCTTGGCGAACATGAGGTTCGGAACTCCAGGCAGTTTTTTGCTGGCCGAGTTAGGGGCGCTGTCAAAATGCTCCATAGAGAAGGTTTATTGATCCACCTAAATAGTTTGAGGAAACACACATGGTACATTAAGCAATTGGTTCCAAGACATCTGATTTTAAATGGCGCTTACAGCGCTACTTAAGTCCGGCCTTTTCGGCCGGAGAACACAGCAATTAACCAGCTAACAAATTGGAAAATTTCCATAACAAATTAAAACATTTTTGATGATATATTATAAGTTTTCGATAACAAACGGATAACTCATCGATAACAAAGAGATAACACGCCGATAACATCCGATATATTTTCGATAAAAAACTGACAAGTTTTCGCTAAAAAATCTTAAATTTTTCGAGCACTTTTCGATAACTCTTCGATGGTGGCCACCATGGTGTGTTGGTAACGTGCCATGAAAAGCTTGTCAGTGAAAACTCACCTGACTTGCAGATGCCGCTCGGAGTCGTCGTAAAACATATAGGTCTCATACCGCCTATTCGTAAGAAAAACTTAAAGGAATACGACGCAAATTGGAAGTGAAGCTCGCTATTTTTTCCATTTCCAGGAGAATGCGCATCAAAATGGCGCTTGGAGCGGTATTTGCCTCCGACCTATTCGGCCGGGCAACACAGAAACCAACCAGCTAACACTGCGAATAAACCGAAACTTTTTCATAAAAAATTGATGAATTTTCGATAGTAAATTGATAACTTTTCGATAACTTACCAATAATTCATCAATAACAAATACATAACACTTCGATAGCACTCGATATTTTTTTCATAAAAACCGAAAAATGTTCGGTAAAAATTCGAAATTTTTTGAAATTTTTTCGATAACAAACCGATAACTCATCCAAAACGTTTTGATAGTTAATAAATTTTTAACATTTCGGTAACAAATCTATAACTACTTTTTAACAAACCGATAAGTCATCTAGACGGGTGTTGCCGATAACCACTCGTTAAAATTTCGATAAGAAATTTATAGCTTTGGGTCCGGTTTCGGTTCCAGTCCCGGTCTTGCTTTCTCATCTCTTCTTTCCTTTCCTTTCCTTTCTTTTCCTTTCTTTTCCTTTCTTTTCCTTTCCTTTCCTTTCCTTTCCTTTCTTTTCCTTTCTTTTCTTCCCATCACTACCACACATTGCGCTTACAATTACTCTGTTCTGACATTCTGTTGTCCCACATAGATCATATAATTCCTACATGTACGTGCTCTATCCACATTTATATTCTGTACAAACGAAGAACGAGGGGCAGCACAGTGAATACAACTTTTCTTGTAGGGAAGCTATTTTGGATCTGTGTAGTAAACACATTTTGTTAAGAGTTAAAAATCACTTCAATATAATCTTCAAATATTTAGCCTAGTAATATTACTTCTTTAATACAGTCTCAACATGGCCCCTACGAGTGAATAAACACAACCACAACACACCCGTCTGGACAAATATTTGCAAATACTTACCTTAATTGGCACTCACATTGATGAGTGAGAAGAAGAAGAAATCAACAACGCACTCAAGTACTTTGACATTTACCTCTAGCACTAACTTTCCTCATAATCTAACGCTGTGTGTGTTCTGTGCACTTGTGCGCGGTAAAAATAAAATTTATTGACC
>JARSSU010014005.1:0-11411 GCA_029619165.1 Eurosta solidaginis | reverse complement strand
ATCAGCATTCCCATTCTAAATTATAATTTTTATTTAAAATTCATTGTAATACAAAAACTTGGTCAAAATATATATACTTAACTAGTATTAGGTAAACGGCTGAAGATCAATACTAACGAATGGTCAATCTTTTAAAATCAACATCAAACAAAAGTGCTCATCACTGACAATCAATTTGATTCTATATCTTCACGTTTATATTAGGGAATAAAAGCTTAACCAAAAAGGTGTAACCTGACACAATAGTTTATTTAGTCTGTGTTGATATTGATTTTGGAAGATCAACGTCTGATATAATCCTAATTGATTGCCACAAATGTGTGTAGGCATGGCAGTAGATGCAATGAAATCGAGCCTATACTAAGGCGTATTTACAATGTTTGTAAGAAAATCTAAGCAAAATAATGGATGAAAAATGAATCAATTGTGGGTGTATTGACAGTTACATACCCCTTTTAACGGCTATTACAACCACAGGGTGACTTTGAGAAAAAAAACTACTATACTAAATATATTCAGACGTAAAGTCTTTAGGGTTATTATTTTGTTGTTTTGTTTCAGCTATGTATTTTATATCCTTATTTATTTATTCAACGTATTTACTTATTTTAATTGTATTTAATTTTAATCTGATTTAGATAAATTTTAATTGTTACTTTATTTTATAACCGGTATTTGATAATCTCTATTGTTTAATAAACTTGATTTTATTACAGTTTATTTGTTTTTGGTATGTTTTGATCTAATTATGTTGTATTTTGTTCTGTAATTCTATCATTGTTATTTCTAGTCTTTGTTAACTTATTAAATCTTGTTGTATTTAGGTTATAAAAAAAATTGTTTAATTTTCCTTTTTGGGGCATTTAATTTGCTATATGATCTTACTCGTTTAAACCTACTGCTCAACGCCTAAAAGTAGATAAAGCAAATTAGTTGCATAGAACTCAATTTACAAAGAAAAAACCCCAGCTTCAATGCCATAGTTTATGTTTTCAAATTATCAAAATTTGTTTTTATCGAGCTATTATGCAACCCCGGTTTAAATGCGGATACGCACTTAGGTATATATGTGATCTTATTTATACATAACATGTAAATTTTTGCTTTCTTCAGTTTACTAAATTAAATAAATGCTAAATACTAATGTGTGTGTGGATGTATACCGAGACGCATCTGAGGCTAAACAGAACAAATTTATGCATAAAATTTGCTTTGTTAAAACTGACATGAAGCTACATTGGTAACCTCAGCCCGAATGAAAATCAAAGTAGGCAAAGCCTATACGCCCGTTCGCCTATTTGCGTAGAGAGAAGGTGACATACTAGTTTCTACCAGCCGCCAGGTTCAAATTTGGCACGATACCTACATACAAACTTGAAAAATGGGCACGGCAACGCCTGCTTAAAAAAAAGGATTTGTCTACTTTCGCTAGCAGTATCTCCACCAGAACGTTTAAAGGTAGCGTTACGAAATTTGATGGAAAGATTCCGTATTCAAGGTTGATCTGCTTGCGCCAACAATCGGGCAATGAAAGTGACACGCCTTGGTATACAAACATACACGTATGTACGTACGTGTTACTATAGAAAGGACATTTGATTTGCACACACAAAAAAAATGCGTACCTTATGCAAAGATTGTACAATTAAAATAACTCAGTTTAATACAAAATGAAACTGCGCTGATGCTAATAGACATAAGTAAGGTTTAATTTTCGTTCAAACACAACCTTATGCATAATGCACATAAGTCGTACAAAATGAGGCTTACATGACGTCTAATTAACCGACATTAAACGAGGCCATCCTAAGGTTTACCGGTTATCAGTACTCCTTGGGATCGCTAAAAAGATTTTTTTTTGTGGGTATGCACGCACAAATGTAGACAATTTCAACTTAATTGGTTCTTGCACCAAGAATATTTTAATAAAATGTTTTAAATTTCACGTTTCCATTAATTTACTTCTAAGCTGATTCCCCCTCTTACCCGTTTAGGTTAATTGAAAAGAAATTATATTAAAGTGTGTAATACATATATTTGTTATACTACTTGGCAGCGACTCACCCGGTGGGCTGATACCTACTTAACTGGCAAGAGGCCGTACTGTGGGCCTCTGCCACGTAGTTCCTGGTGATGTTGCTGCTGGTAATTGTTGTTGCCGGTAATTGTTGTTGTAGCTGGGTGGTGTTGCAGCAGGCCTATGTTTAGCGGCCCTGCTGTTGTTGTTGTAACTGGTGTTGCAGCAGGCTTATGTTTAGCGGCCCTGCTGGTGTTGTTGAAGCTGATGCTGTTGCAGCAGGCCTATGTTTGGCGGCCCTGCTGTTGTTGTTGTAACTGGTGCTGGTGGTAAGCCTGGTGGATGCGGCGCGTTAAAGAGCGTGCTTGATGATACGCTGTTCCTAAAAAAAATTTTTTTTACGCGCCGTCGTCCATTTATTGCTGAAGGACAGTGTGAAATGCAACCAAATAATTGCGTGTTTTAGTTATTTCACACTTGTAATTTTTTTCTTTTAATTTTTGTGGCTGTAATACGGTGATGTCCGCACAAAAGCTTTTGTTCGCTAGCTGGCGGTATCTAAGCACGGCGCTTTTATTAAATTTTATAAAGTTGATGAAAGAACGTAAATTTAAGTGGTAAATGTCATTAAAAAATTCATTAAAATCTTTTATCGATCGCAATATATGATTTTCCCGAAATACTTTATTAAACGAACCGCAATTTTTTTTCTTTTTGCGGCCACCACCTTTGCCAAACTTTTTGTTCTTCTTTTATCTTTCGCGCAAAATGGCCACACACACCATGGTCTTGTAGAAAAAATTGCCTTCCATTACTGCGACTGCGCAGTGGAACGGCGCCGTTAAATCGCATGATTTAACTGTGGTTGTCATGGTAGAACCATACAAGGTGGTAGTCGCGGTGACAATCCTGCAACCATCATTAAAAGTTCGATATATTTCGTTTTGGTGAACAGATGGACTAATGTCAAAATCGTACTGCGCTGAAAGTTAATGTGTCAATTCGTATGAAACTACAAGTCAGCTGTCATCTTGTATAGTTCCGCCATGGTGGTTGCCGTTATTGGGAATTTTCCGCGAATTTTTCGCGATGTCACCTGCGCGAAATTAAAAAAAAATTTATTTTAACCACCCCAGGCAGACATGAGTGAGGGTTAATCCTACCTTTTTCCCTATCATCAGCCAACTGGTACGTTCCAAGGTTGTGTAAGGAAACCCTTACGGTAAGTGTTGCTTGACCATAAAGTCAAGCAATGCTTATTAAACACAACCATAATTCGCAATAAGGGTTACCTGTCAAAACAACACATTCACAATAAGGGCTATCTGTCAAATGAAAATAAGCCAATTAATTCCGCGCATTTAACCCGAACGGTCATCAAAATTTTGGGAGTAGTATCGTGTACGCTAAGCATAAAAAATATAAGCAGTTCACCTATAAATTTATGTGATATAAATAAAACTAACTTTATTTTAAGTGTACGACTTATTTATTTTTATTTGTTGTGATTGAGTTTTCAACAGTCGTGAAATTAAAGTGCGTGCATGCTAACGAGTGCATACAAGCAATAGCACCTGCAGGTAAATTTGCACGCTTCGATATTGTCAGAGACACATGGCGACCATCTTGGCCAAGCCAGAAATGGTCTCCCTAAATGGCGACCGTGATTCCGCCTGCGAAAAAATACCTCCTGGGAGATGGGAAAAGCCTCCCAGCAAAATTATACAGCAATCTTATATGTATCAAATCTTTTCGCCAAAATTTTGCGATAATTATTCAAAGCTAATGAATTTGAAAATTCTCATTGATTTTAAATATCAATATAGACAGGTTACAGTCACATAATGGTAATGGTTAAAATTTATTTTTATCGGTGAAAACTTACTTTTTCGAATTACTTCTTCGGAAATTAAACATCTTAGATATTACAAATATTTGCATATTTTTCTCAACAAATACAGTGCCATCCAAATATTTCAACAATTCCTTCGAAGTATCACACGAATACAGTGTATTTCAAATATTTCAACATATTTTACATTTGCGATTCTTTTCAAACTAAACATCATATACAGTGTCTTTCAAATACTCCAACAGTTTTTTTCTTTGCATTATTAAACGAATACAGTGCGGTTTAAATATTTCAACATTCAGTGATGGGAAAAGCCTCCCAGCAAAAAATACAAAAATTTAGAATAAAATGTGCGCTGGTAGTAGTGGAAAAATAGTGCGTGGTGGTTGTGCGAATAGTAATATAAAATACGTGAAGTAAAATCCAATTTCCATCTATCAATTTCACTAAAAATTATAACGTTTAAAAATACAAAACAAGATGCATAAATTAACATAAAATACACAAAAATTTTCAAAATTACATGAAGTAAACTCTAATTTCAATTCATCAAAAAAAAATTTCAAAGGAAAATACAAAAAAATTATAAAATTTCAGAAAAATACAAAAAAGAAATAAAAAAAATATTTAAACTTTCAAAAAAATACAAAAGTTTATAAAATTATAAAAAGACTACAAAAAAAAATTTTTAATTACAAGACTACAAAAAAAAATTACAAAATCTCAAAAAGGTTACAAACAATTTTTAATAAAATTTCAAAAATACAAAAATCATAAAAGTTCAAAAACTACAAAAAAAAATATAGAATTCCAAAAACTACAAAAAAGTACAAAATTTCAAAATCTACAAAAAAAATCATAAAATTTCAAAACCTACAAAAAAAAGGTACCTATAAACTACAAAAACTAATACAATTTCAAAAACAAAAAAAAATTTTAAACGGTAAATAAAAAAAAACCAAATTTAAGAGTAAAAATGGACTTTTACACAAGAAACCTATTAACGAAATTTGCGGTGGTACATGCATAAATACATATACATGAACCGAAATTTTGAACTTTTGAAAATGCTGTACCACGCCATAAATCACAACCACCCGCTACGTCTTTAAAACGCATTACCGTTAATAGCGGTAAAATCGCGCCATTTACTCAATACCATCAACTCAACCAGAAAAGCATACATAACGAAAGTAAGAGAGGAAGAAAAAACCAGTCGGCAACAGCATCACCTTGGACGGCAACAGCTACATCACCAAGAAGCGAAAAAAATACCAACAACAACTTACACCAACAAGCAGAGAATACAAAGAGCGGTACAGTAGAGTAAATTAGAATATACGTACATATATATCTAATATTTGATTTCTGTGTATAAGTAGACACTTTGCTTCTGTTTGTAATCTTCTTCAATACCTGTATACTATGCATGTAGCAAATCAATTTGACACTTTTTCCTTTGTACATATGTACTTTTTCTATAAACATTTGTATACTGCGCATGTAGCAAGACATTTTTTTTCTCTCACACTTTAACCAAATATTTTATATAAACATTTAAATATCGAACAAAAATTTTTTTGAATGTACATTAAAAATAATTTTAAATATACGGCCACCACATGCATATTATCACGCACATATTGCTATCTTCTTTTTTTCGACCATTAATATGGAACTTGAATTTTTTTATTCAAAATGCGAACTTTGCTTCGTAATAAATACAATCGGGAAAATATTTTTTCAAATTTATACAAATTTTTTAAACCTTTTTGAAACGCAAATTATACAGCAATCTTATATGTATCATATCTTTTCGCCAAAATTTTGCGATAATTATTCAAAGCTAATCAATTTTGAAAATTCTCATTGATTTTAAATATCAATATAGACAGGTTACAGTCACATAATGGTAATGGTTAAAATTTATTTTTATCGGTGAAAACTTACTTTTTCTCTTTTTCAAATTACTTCTTCGGAAATTAAACATCTTAGATATTACAAATATTTGCATATTTTTCTCAACAAATACAGTGCCATCCAAATATTTCAACAATTCCTTCGAAGTATCACACGAATACAGTGTATTTCAAATATTTCAACATATTTTACATTTGCGATTCTTTTCAAACTATGCATCATATACAGTGTCTTTCAAATACTCCAACAGTTTTTTTCTTTGCATTATTAAACGAATACAGTGCGGTTTAAATATTTCAACATTCACTTGCATTTACAATTCCTTCAAAGTAAGTCACGAATACAGTGCCTTTCGAATATGCGAATCTTCTTTACCATTTACCAATTAACTCATAGATTTTGAATATTTCGAAACTTCTCTGATTTTACAAAAAAAAATTTTTTAAATTGCATACCACAATTACTGAGTGAATGAATAGTTTCAAATTCATTTTTGTATAAACAGTGCCTACAGCGTTAATCTTAACATTTTTTTTGTCGAATTTTTTTATAAAACAAGTTTTACTGCTACGGAGGTAAAAGTTTTCAATAAATGTAATAAAGTTTTCAGATGTCAGTTGTCAAACGTCAGATTTTGATTCCAATTTTAAAGATTTACGATCTAATGTCACTAAAGTTACTAAACGAGTTTTAAACCGATCTATCTCAGCGAAAAAGTCAATAGAATATGAAGATGCTTTAATTAAAAGCTATAACGAAATAATAAAACAAGTAAATTCATATTTTGAAAATCGAGATAAGCCTAGTTCAATAATCGACCATAACAAAATGTTTTACTATTTTCAGCAGCAGTTCACAACGATGGGACATCCTCAAAAAAATGTACCGAACTCTCTTCATAGTCTTTCAGACAAAAGCCAAATTTTACTGCGCAAGCATACGGAGATGTTACCGGCATTCTCAAGTACATCAACAAGTTCGAATGTATCTTGCTGTCCTCAGTTTGGTTCAAAATACTGACTACCATTAATGAAAGTTGTCCTCCAAGCTAGAGACGCCACCATAGATGTTGAGGTCCGACATCTAGATGCCTTATTAGCTGATTTGAAGTTGATCAGGAACCAATGGGAAACAATTTTAAACGAATGCAAAACAGTTGCTATTCAATTGAAATCTCGCCAAAGTTTCCGGACATTCGAAAGAGAAACCCCAAAAGACGTTCTGAAGATAATTTAAATGAGATGATTACGGATTATTTAGAGTGTGATTTTAAAAACAATACATTCCTGGTGATCTTGATTCGGTAATCACTGGCATTACTGAACGACTTGCAGCTATGAGTTTTCCTTTTTGTGGCAATTTGAAGACATGGATGAAACTACGGTTCAGGAGAGCACAGCAAAATTTGTCGGAAAATACAAAACGGCCATTTCTCAGAGCTGAGAATGCGAAATAATTCACTTGAAACACATTTACGAAGTAAATTTTGATAAAGGTATGTCACCATTGGAATTTCTAAATGCCATTTATGTTCAAAATCTGTATACAATTTTCCCCAACATTTGTGTTGCTTTACGTATCTTTTGCACTATACCTGTCACTGTAGCTAGTGCAGAACGTTCCTTCAGCTTCCTTTCAGCAATATTGACAGTGAGTCACAGAAAAAGTTGCAGCTGGCTTTAAACAGCTGCGCTCGATGTATATTTTCTAGGCGCAAATTTGGTCATATATCGGAGTTTTCCTCCAAGATACTTAACTGCAGTCTCGTTAGCCTTCTGAATTATCCCAATTCAGGGTCCCTACACGATTTAATCCATAAAAGGCAACCGGAATACCTCTTTAGAAATTAATGATTTTTGAAAATCAGACAGAACTGGCAACCTTATTGTTCCACGCTATAACCCTACAATACCAGTACTCGTTACCTAATCGATTACTTAATCGTCGCCGACAACTTGGTCACCAATTATCGTCTGAATCACTTTTACATTGATGTCGTGAAAAAAGTAACGCACGCGCTCTCTCAAAATCGTTGTACGTGTGACTCACTTTCTCGCTCTTACCTATTGTATTTTCGACATTCCCTCTCGGTCGATGTTATTTACATTTTGAAGTTACTTCTTTAGGTATGTTTTCGTTATCGCTACCCAAAACATATGCAACAACATCAATACCGGCAGGCCAGTTACCCGTACCGGTTACCTTCTGTCAAATCGCTTTTTGCATGAATGAAAGGCGTTCTTTTTGTTTAAATAACATTTAATTATAATTATATATATAAATAAGTGGTGGAGGGTGGGGCCGTGTGTAGAAGTCCACGAAAGTGGGGAAAGCTTCTGACCGCCATTCACCTGGGAATGGCCAGAGCGATTCTTTTGCATGCGGTTCAAGCAGCTCACTACTGCCGGTCGCTTGCGGCCAAGTATCCTCTGGGTAGCCGCTAAACACCCGTTTAGCGGTGAGCTAATGTGAGAAGGCGACAACCTGGCTAGGCCACTCTGACATAATCGGTTTAAGGGCTAGCCGGGGGAGATCTCATCGGCAGCGTCTGTACACCTCTAGGTGCGGCTGCAAGCGGGCGTCTGTCTTGGAGCAAGCGGCTCGCTATATAAACGTGCCAAGTAACATTTTCACCCCCGCTGAGCGGGTTGTGCGCTGGGCTTGGGACCCGCCACGTAAAACCGTACTCCAATGAAATATAACAACAAGCCTCGGATAAATACACTCTCTATTGATGACGACCATGGCAAACGTTTGAAGGACAATGAATTGAGGGCATGCACCTGGAACGTCCGCTCCCTGAATGGGATTGGTGCAGATGCCCGGCTGGTTGATGTCCTCGTCAAAGCAAAATCTGACATCACCGCCATCCAAGAAATGCGTTGGACGAAGCAAGGAAGAAAGAAGATAAAAAATTGTGACATATATTGGAGTGGCCATGCGAATAAGCGCAGTTTCGGCGTCGGATTCGTGGTGGGAGAGAGACTTTGTCGCCAAGTGCTGGCGTTCACGCCTGTGGACGAGCGTCTCGCCGCTATTCGAATAAAAGCAAAATTTTTTAATATATCATTCATCTGCGCCCATGCGCCGACAGAGGAGAAAGACGATGAGGTGAAAGACACTTTTTATGAACAATTAGAACGCACATACGAGCGCTGCCCCCGTCATGATATAAAAGTCGTGCTTGGTGACTTTAACGCCAGGGTGGGCAAAGAAGGTGTTTTTGGCCCTACAGTCGGAAAGTTCAGCCTACACAATGAAACTTCTCCTAACGGACTGAGGCTGATTGACTTTGCCGGTGCTCGAAACATGGTCATATCAAGCACGAGGTTCATGCATAAAAAGATACATCAAGCTACATGGCTGTCTCCTGATCGAAATACTCGCAATCAGATCGATCACGTTGTGATAGACGGACGGCATGCCTCCAGTGTTTTAGATGTGCGAACGATCCGAGGACCTAACATCGATTCGGACCATTATCTCGTTGCAGCCAAAATACGCACCCGCCTCAACGCGGCTAAAAACAAGAAACAAAAAACACAAGGAAAGCTAGACGTCGAAAAGCTTCAATCACAACAGACTGCCAATGATTTCGCAACTCGACTCTCACACCTGCTCTCTGAGGGCACAACTCATCCTGAAGGAATACAGGAGCAGTGGGAGCATATCTCCAAAGCACTTCATACTGCCGCCGAGGAAAAAATTGGTTACCGGCGGCCACGAAAAAACAACTGGTATGATGAAGAATGCCGCGTTGCAACCGAAAGAAAAGACGCTGCCTACAGGGCTACGTTAAAAGCGAGCGCGACAAGAGGAGTGTGTGAACGCTATCGTGAGTTGAAAAGGGAAGCGAGACGCCTTTTCAGGAAGAAAAAAGCAGAAGCAGAAAGGCGTGAGTGCGAGGAGCTTGAGCTGCTAGCCACCAGGAATAACGCCCGAAAATTCTACCAAAAAATACGGCGACAGACGGAAGGTTTCAAGACCGGGGCAAACTCCTGTAGGAATGAAAACGGCGACCTTGTAACTGATGTCCAGAGAGTGCTTAGATTATGGAGGGAACACTTCTCTGCTCTCCTAAATGGAGGCAGCAATTCACCGCGCAGAGATGAAGAACCCGATCCCGCAATCGATGATGATGGAATATATGTCCCCCCGCCCGATTATGACGAAGTTAGAATAGCAATAACCAGATTGAAAAACAACAAGGCCGTGGGCGCTGATGGATTGCCTGCGGAGCTATTCAAGTTCGGCGGCGAGGAGTTGGTAAGGCGCATGCAGCAGCTTCTTAGCAAAATATGGGCGGACGAAAGCATGCCCGACGGTTGGAATCTAAGTGTTCTTTGCCCAGTCCACAAGAAGGGGGATACTGCAAAATGCACCAACTATCGTGGAATCAGCCTTCTTAATATCGCATATAAGGTCCTTTCAAGTGTATTGTGCGAAAGATTGAAGCCCACCGTGAACCGGCTGATTGGACCTTATCAGTGCGGCTTCAGACCTGGTAAATCTACCATCGACCAGATTTTCACAATGCGCCAAATCTTGGAAAAAACCCGTGAAAAGAGAATCGACACACATCACCTCTTCGTCGACTTTAAAGCCGCCTTCGACAGCACGAAAAGGAGCTGCCTATATGCCGCTATGTCTGAATTTGGTTTCCCCGCAAAACTTATACGGCTGTGCAAAATGACGTTGAGCAACACCATCAGCTCAGTCAGAATTGGGAAGGACCTCTCCGAGCCGTTCGAAACTAAACGAGGTTTCAGACAGGGTGACCCCCTATCGTGCGATTTCTTTAATTTGATGCTGGAGAAAATTATACTAGCTGCAGAACTTAACCGCACTGGAACAATATACTATAAAAGCGTGCAATTACTGGCATATGCTGATGACATTGATATCATCGGTCTAAACACCCGCGCTGTTAGTTCTGCTTACTCCAAGCTGGAAAAAGAAGCGGTAAAGATGGGTTTGATGGTGAATGAGGACAAAACGAAGTACCTGCTGTCATCGAGCAAAGAGTCAGCGCATATGCGCCTTGGCAACCACGCTACTGTTGGCAGCCATAATTTCGAAATAGTAAAAGACTTCGTTTATTTGGGAACCAGCATCAACACTAGCAACAACATCAGCACTGAAATCCAGCGAAGAATCAATCTTGCCAATAAATGCTACTTTGGACTAGGTAGGCAATTGAAAAGTAAAGTCCTCTCTCGGCGAACGAAAATCATACTCTACAAGTCACTTATCGTACCCGTCCTGCTATATGGGGCAGAAGCATGGACCATGACAACAGCAGATGAAGCGGCTTTGGGAGTGTTCGAGAGAAAAGTTCTTCGAAAGATTTATGGACCTCTACGCGTTGGCGATGGCGAGTACCGAAGAAGATTTAATGATGAGCTGTACGAGCTATACGCAGACATCAACATAGTCCAGCGAATTAAAACGCAGCGGCTGCGCTGGCTAGGCCATGTTATGCGAATGAAAGATGATGCTCCGGCCAAGAAAGTGTTTCTATCGGAACCCGCCTATGGAAGCAGAGGTAGAGGGCGGCCCCCACTCCGTTGGAAGGACCAGGTGGAAAACGATTTAAACTCCCTTGGTGTGACCAATTGGCGC
>JARSSU010014003.1:0-42892 GCA_029619165.1 Eurosta solidaginis | reverse complement strand
CAGACTAATTATGTGATCTATTGTATACATGCCCTAAAACCAGTTAAATACGGATAAATGCACACCAAATCCCGACTTACTAAGTTATATTTGTTGCCCAAGCTGATTATGTGATCTCTTGTATACATAGGCCTCTATAACAGAGTAATGGAATAGCGGAACAATACATCACAAATCGCTCACTTACTAAGTTATATTGGTTTCGCAACCACAACTATTTAGTGTGACCTGGTAGTGATAGCTGGTCCAAAAAACGCAAGGTACAATATCTTTTGAAAAAAGTGTATCAAATATTTGTCATAGCCGCGTTCATTTCATTTCGGTGGTATATGCGTCAATATAATCATGTTTGTTTAACAAATTAAAACTTCATTATAGTATTAATTAAATGCGCTTAGCTCGGTCTAAAATCTCTTCGGAGTTATCGCGCCTTGTACTTATTTACTTCTTTTATTTACAACAAACAAGATTTTTCATTTTGTAGCCCTGACGTTAATTAAGATATATTTGTTGTTATTTTCTGCAATTTTGACTGAACAGTTTTTGCTTATAGAATTAGATAATTGCGAGACTATTAAAGGACCGTTTCTTACTTGAGGATACATTTTCGGGACCTTTTCAAACTTTGTCAGGACTATTTCGGGACTATTTAGAGACTGTGTTCGAAATCTTTTGGGGCTGTTTTCATAATAATATCGTCTAGACTTTTGGGGTACTAACTCCATAGAGTTTCAGATTCTTTTCAAAAGTAATTTACGATTCACGGATCTACTTGTTGTTTTCAAGGAAGTATTTCAGATCATTAGTATTTAGTGTGAGTATTGGATCCTCCTGGACTGTGTAACGCGGTTTAGGCTAGTTTTACGAATATGTGAAAGATGAACAGATGTTTAATTACTACAAAGAACTACGCCCTATTAACACTTAAGCGAATGATATTGATTATGTCATTCCATTTAACTTCGAGCACTGTGTGCTACCACCTATTAGCAGTTTGGAAACCAGAAAAAACTAATTAAAGTAACATTGTATACCATTTGATAACACATTGCAACTGTGTGCAAATATACATATATATAAACAAACAATTACTAGGAAATGTCATGTGAAAAGAGTATTAGCAAAATATTTTGTCAAAGACGCGTTCATCTCATTTCATGGTACTATGCGTCAATATAGAATCTGTTTGTTTAACTAATTAAAACTTCCATTATAGTTATTAATTAATGGGCTTAGCTCGGCCTAAAATCTCTTCGGCGGTTATCGCGCCAATTATTTATTACTTCTTTTATTGTGTAGCATTGACGTTAATAAGATGTATTGTTGTTATTTAAAATTCCAGAAATTTTGACTGAAAGGTTTTGCTTATTTTTTATTAACATCTTGCTCAATTAGTATAACTAGCGCGCTCACAAAATTTATGTCGGTTGTTACTGTATATTAAAAAGGAACCAAAAATTCTTAAACTAAATGAATTTATAAACAATATTTTCGCGATCCTTCTGTACGTTCTAAGCTGCATTTTATACTCGTCGAATGCGAATTTTGCGCTATAGGTGGAGTATTTATAGACATAAAGACAGCCCACACTCGTATTCAATATTAGAGTGTTCCAAGTTTCTTGCACTGTTCCCTTATCTTCTCTAAATTCGGTGGTCACAGTTGCGAATTGCGCTAGTCCGGAAACAATCTCGAATCTCGCCGTTCAGCTGCGTGTAGCCGATAATATAGATTAACAGAAAATACGGTCAACTACTCGATATAATTTTTGATCCTCCGCATAGTCAAGGATCATTCGTTATGAAGTAAAAGTTGTTAGAGATTTTACAGAGCAGCAAGATTTAGTAAAGTCTGTAAAGCTTTGCGATACCGAATTAACACCAGGCACGCCTTTGAAAATTAATGGATGGGGTTTGCGATATACAAATGTAAGAGATCCTTGTAATAAACTCCATAGTACTACAATGCGTATAATAGAAAAGATCATGCAAAATCCAAATTAGCGAGATAGTATCGTGGATTATACCAGATACATTCATTTGTGCTGTAAGTGAAATAAGTCATCTGGGTCATGGAGATGATGGGAGCAGGGGCACTTGTGAATAACAAACTTTGTGCGGTGGCACAATATTATACTGCTAGCCCCCAAGTTCCCGATTTATTTATAAATGTTACAAATGAAATAGTTAGAGCATTTTTAACACCCCACACACTGTTGAGTGGAATATCACCCCTACTCGACAGAACACCGAATTTCGAAACATTTTGAGATAGGTCGTTTTCGAAAACAGCAGTTTGGATATGGTGACATTCCAATCGCCAGTCGAACTGGCGATATTTGTTTTATATATCATGTACAAATAAATGCTATGATTGCGAGAAAATAAATATTTTGATTGTATGCAATGAAAGTTATACGTAAGTATGTAAATGCCTTAAATGTGAGATCAAAGTTTATTCACTACTGTAAAGTTCCCTCGTGTATGAATAGATCATAAGATAAAAAGAAAATTGCGGCACAACTACTTTGAGGCCCTGGCAACTCCGTGTAAAATAGCTGATCCAATCAACTCTATGGAAGTCAACTCAATCGGTAATTGAAGTCATAGAATAACACCTTAGTCGTAAGATACCATAGCCAACCAACTAGGTTTTTGGTTTCCCCCATACTCATAATATATACATTTTTGCGATGGCTAATTTATTCACATGTCTTCGTTTCGAAATTTCTTACATTTTACTATTTGATGAAGTTATCACATATTTTAGGATAAGGCACCAATAACCGATGCCAGTATACATATATCTATGGTTAAGTCAAAATATGTTTACGATTGGGCGTTGTGAATATGGGAAGTTTTCTAGGGCTTTGAAGAGCTGATATTTTACCCAAAATATGATTTTACTTTGGAAAAAGGTGTCGCTGAATGTCGCACAGCGCGCACTGAACTGTTTTGAAAACCCTCAGAAATCGGAGTCGCTATTAAAAAAAATTGGCGCGATTTACCTCCGAGGAGATGTAAGCCTAAATTTCGCTTCCAATTTACGTTGTGCTTCTTTTTAGTTTTTTCTAAAAATCGGAGGGACGGGAACTACATGTTATGCCGACAGAAATACACTCGGAGTGTTTGCAAAACTACTGCCAAGGGGCGATCCCGCTTAGAAGAATATGTTTTCTAATTGAAACAACGTTTTTCTTAGTTGTTGATGTTGCCTTGCGCGAGACTTAACGCAAGACCTTCAGGGTGTTTGGGCGAGCACGCTTCCACCATCCAAGCGAACACAATATCTAACGTGCATCTCTTATCGAAAAACTCAGAGCACTGGTTATAATTCGATTAGAGAATGATTTAAGAAACAGTGAAAATGTGATGCTGTCACAGTTATCAATTATTTGTAGGATATGATAGGCGAAAGTTGTGCGAAAATATTGTAGCTGCAAATCAGTTTTTCATTTGTAATAATCAAAAGTAATAGAGAAAATGAATAAAAACAAGTAAGAAGGTTAAGTCCGGGTGTAAACTGAACATAGATACTCAGTTGAGAGCTATGGTGACAACATAAGGACAATAACCAGTAGGAAATGAACCGATGGGAAGCCCTGGAATGTGTTTGTATGACATGTGTATCAAATGAAAGGCATTAAGAGTATTTATGGAGGGAGTGGGCCACTAGTTCTATAGGTGGACGCCAGTTAGGGATATAGCCATAAAGGGGATCCGGGTGACTCTAGAATGCGTTTTGTGCGATATGGGTATCAAATGAAAGTATTAATGAGTATTTTAAAGAGCTCGTGGACCTACGTTCTATAGAGGACGCCTTTTCGAGATAATCGCCGTAAAGATGGACCAAGGGTGACTATAGAATGCGTTTGTACGATATGGGTATCAAATGAAAGGTGTTAATGAGCATTTTAAAGAGAGTAATCCTTAGTTCCATAGTGGACGCCGTTTCGAGATATCGCCATAAAGGTGGCCAGGGGTGACCCTAGAATTTGTTTGCACAATATGGGATCAAACGAAAGGTGTTAATGAGTATTTAAAAGGGAGGGCTTAGTTCTATAGGTGGACGCCGTTTCGAGATATCGCCATAAAGGGGGCCAGGGTGATCTGGAATTCGTTTGTGCAACATGGTATCAACGAAAGGAGTTAAGAGATTTTAAGAGGAGTGGGCTTAGTTCTATGGGTGGACGCATTTTCGAGGTATCGCAATAACGGTGGACAGGGGTGACTCTAGACTTGTTTGTACGATATGGGTATCAAATGAAAGGTGTAATGAATTAGTTTTAAAAGGGCAGTAGTGGTGCTAGTGTCGGTATCGTGGACCTTTCGAGATATCGCCCTAAAGGTGGACCAGGTGATCTAGAATTCGTTTGTGCAAATATGCGTATGAAACGAAAGGAGTTAATGGAGTCTAAGAGGGAGGGACCTTAGTTCTATAGGTGGACGCCTTTTCGAGATATCGCATAAAGATGGACCAGGTGTGGACTCTAGAATGCGTTGTCGATATGGTACAAATGAAAGGTGTTAATGAGTATTTCCCAGGGAGTATAATCCTTAGTTCATAGTGGGACGCCGTTTCGAGATATCGCCACAAAGGTGGCAGGGGGACCCTAGAATTCGTTGTGCAATATGGGTATCAAACGAAGTAGTTAAAAGGGGTTGAGCTTAGTTCTGATAGAGCGGAGCCGTTTCGAAATAGCGCCATAAAGGTGGACCAGGGTGACTGTAGACTGTGTTTGTACGATATGGGTATCCAAATGAAAGTGTGATAATGAGGTTTTAAAGGGAGTGTGCCTTAGTTGTATAGTGGATGCGCGTTCGAGATATCGCCATAAAGGTCGACAGGGGTGACTCTAGATGCGTTTGTACGATAGGGTATCCAAAAGAAAGGTAGTAATGAGGTTTTAAAAGGGAGTGGTCGTAGTGTCCATAGGTGGATCGCCGTTCGAGATATCGCCATAAAGTGGGCAGGGGTGACTCTAGACTTGTTTGTACGATATGGGTATCAAATGAAAGGTGTTAATGAGTATTTTAAAAGGGAGTAATCCTTAGTTCCATAGGTGGTCGCCGTTTCGAGATATAGCCATAAAGGTGGTCCAGGGGTGACTCTAGAATGCGTTTGTACGATATGGGTATCAAAAGAAAGTGTTAAGAGTATTTAAAAGGGAGTAATCCTTAGTTCCATAGGTGGACGCCTTTCGAGATATCGCCATAAAGGTGGACCAGGGGTGACTTTAGAATATGTTTGTACGATATGGGTATCAATTAAAGGTAATGAGAGTTTAAAAGGGAGTGTGGTAGTTATATATGTGAAGGCGTTTTCCAGATATCGACCAAAATGTAGACAGTGGTGACCCAGAACATATCTGTGGTTACCGCTAATTATTTATTATAGGAGTACTGCCAAGATTTTAAAGGTTTTTTATTCGCCCTGCAGAACTTTTTCATTTTCTTTTACTAATATGGTAGGTGTCACAACCATTTATAAATTTTTTTCTAAAGTTATATTTCGCGTCAATAAACAATCCATTACCTACCATTTCACCCTTTTTCGTATTTGGTATAGAATTATGGCATTTTTTCATTTTTCGTAATTTTCGATATCGAAAAAGTGGGCGTGGTCATAGTCGGATTTGTCATTTTTCATACCAGATAAGTGAGTTCAGATAAGTACGTGAACTGAGTTCAGTAAAGATATATCGATTTTTGCTCAAGTTATCGTGTTAACGGCCAGCGGAAAGGACAGACGGACGACTGTGTATAAAAACGGGCGTGACATCAACCGATTTCGCCATTTCACAGAAAACAGTTAGCGCCATAAAAATCTATGCCCTACCAAATTTCAAAAGGATTTGTCAATTTTGTGTTCGACTTATGGCGTTAAAAGTATCCTAGACAAATTAAATGAAAAAGGCGGAACCACGCCCATTTTAAATTTTCTTTTATTTTGTATTTTGTTGCACCATATCATTACTGTAGTTGAATCTGACATAATTACTTATATACTGTAAAGATATTAAATTTTTGTTAAATTACTTTATTTTTTTAAAAGTGGGCGTGTGTCCTCTCCGATTTTGCTAATTTTTATTTGCGTACATATAGTAATATGAGTAACGTTCCTTCCAAATTTCATCATGATATCTTCAACGACAGCCAAATTACAGCTTGCAAAAGTTTTAAATTACCTTCTTTTAAAAGTGGGCGGTGCCACGCCCATTGTCCAAAATTTTACTAATTTTCTATTTTGCGTCATAAGTTAAACTCATCTACCCAGTTTCGTCGCTTTATCGGTCTTTTGTAATGAATTATCGCACTTTTTCGTTTTTTCGAAATTTTCGATATCGAAAAAGTGGGCGTGGTTATAGTCCGATATCGTTCATTTTAAATAGCGATCTGAGATGAGTGCTCAGGAACCTACATACCAAATTTCATCAAGATACCTCAAAATTTACTCAAGTTATCGTGTTAACGGACGGACGGACGGACGGACGGACGGACGGACGGACATGGCTCAATCAAATTTTTTTTCGATCCTGATTATTTTGATATATGGAAGTCTATATCTATCTCGATTCCTTTATATATGTACAACCAACCGTTATCCAATCAAACTTAATATACTCTGTGAGCTCTGCTCAACTGAGTATAACAAGTAAAGGTGTCTAAGTTGGGGTGTAACCGAACATTATATACTCAGCGTGAGCTTCAATTGTACATTTCATTTCAGATAAATTACTTTTCTACATACCACGTAGCACAGCCCGGTTAAAAAAATGTCTCCCCATTTCCTCTTACAATAACACTTGATAATGGAAATATCATTGATTCAAAACTACTTTTTGCTAATTTATAGCTTATTATTCTAGTCTATGACCCTTTTAAACTTGTTTTATATCTA
This sequence comes from Eurosta solidaginis, assembly GCA_029619165.1. NCBI lineage: Eukaryota > Metazoa > Arthropoda > Insecta > Diptera > Tephritidae > Eurosta > Eurosta solidaginis. The sequence goes on along the minus strand of JARSSU010014003.1, from coordinate 35,992 downwards.
AGTTGCCGTGATCTTTAACCGATCCCGTCCATTTTTACTATAAATATTTTCTGCTATAAGGAAAATATGTGTACACAATTTCATTGCGATATGTTTATTTTTCTTCGAGTTATGGCTCCCGAAACATAGAAAATTGCTTAGTCATAAAAGGGGCGGTGCCACACCCATTTTCAAAAATTTTAGTGTTTTCCAATTTAATGTTATAATCCAATTCAGAAAGTAAAATTCTATTCATACAAAGCTCTTTTTCGCTAAGATAAGCTTGTTATTTTGGTCTACAACCCTTTTAAAAATATTTTATATAAAAGTGGGCGTGGTCTTTAACCGATCTCGTCCATTTTTCCTAGAAATATTTCCTACAATAGGGAAAATTTGTGTACCCAATTTTATTATGATCCGTTAATTTTTCTTCGAGTTATGGCTCCCGAAACATAGAAAACTGCTTAGTCATAAAAGGGGTGGTGACACGCCCATCATTTGAGATTTTTCCTATTTTTTGTTATAAATCCACTTGGGAAATGAAATACTATTGATATAAAGCTCTTTTTTGCAAAGATGTAGCTTATTTTATTCGCACACGACCCTTTTAAAATTTTTTTATATAAAAGTGGGCGTGGTCATTAACCGATTTAGTTAATTTTTATTGAAAGCATTCCTTAGGGTAAAGGCAACCTCTCTACCGAATTTTGTTACGATAAGTTTAACGGTTTTTGATTTATGGTTAATAACATTTGTAAAATTGATTTTATCACAAGTGGGCGGTGCCACGCCCGTTTTAAAAAATGTTTCAAAATTTTTTTCAAGAGTCTCAATATCAGTCCACACGTCATGCTTGGTTTCGTTAGGCGAAATACTATAAAATTCTCAGATCCGTATACGATCAAGTTATTATTCACGGCCTTTGTTAGGTCGCGTTTGGAATATGCAGTTTTTATTTGGAGGCCAAGCCAGCAGACAGCTGTAAATAGAATAGAGCATATACAGAAGATCTTTCTTAAATATGCTCTTCGACCTTTAAACTTCTCTGAACCTATGCCTCCTTATTCTTCTCCTCTCTTGCTATTAAACCTTAAGACCTTGTTGGATCGTAGATCTATTATCTGCTTAAGTTTCGCTTATAACATTATTAATGGGTTTATTGACTGCCCGTACTTGCTGGAGCGGTTTCGATTTAATGTCCCTCAACGTTCTCTCCGAAATTTCTATCCCTTTTATGGTGATAATCTTAGAACTAATTATGCCTGTAATGCTCCTATTGCCCGTGCTATACGTGAGTTTAACTCACTGAGCGTTACGGTTTCATTGGATTTTTCACTACCAAGGTTTAAATTTTTAATTATTTTAAACTCTGCATTTTAAGTTCTCCGGTCCATATATGTATATAAGTTTCATACTTTTAGCTCTACATTGAATTTAAGAACTATTTAATATATTTAGTCTGTAAGGATTTATTCCATTGACTGCAAATAAATGAAATGAAATGAAATGAAATTTCAACATGCTAGATGTATTATTTACTAAATAATCAGGTTTTTGGTGTTTTCCAAAATGTTATATATATAAAAATTGGGGGTGGTTATCATCCGATTTCAATCACTTTCTGGGTCCAGATAAGCTCGTGTACCAAATTTGGTAAAAATATCTCAATATTTACTCAAGTTATCGTAACGGACAGACAGGCGGACGGACATGGCTCAATCGATTTTTTTTTCGATGCTGATGATTTTGATATATGAAGTCTATATCTATCTCGATTCCTTTATACCTGTACAACCAACCGTTATCCAATCAAAGTTAATATACTCTGTGTGCAAAGGACGCTGAGCATAATTAAAGCGGGAAAGTAAGCAAAATGTTGCTATTTGTCTGCCATTACGAGAAAAACGTGCCCTAATCCATAATGTAATGATGGAATGTGGAGGATGTTTTGACAGCTGTCAAATTGACCGCCCTTAACTCCAGGATGTATTTTGGAAGCACATGAGATTGGGGCATAAAAGAGGGCCCATTTTTGAAATTGTGCTTAAATTCCTACTTTTTCAATAATGATAAAATACGGAATGGAGTGTATTTGGCTTGATTTTTGCGCAATTTCGTCATAAAAATTATTAAATGAAGATTGCTATTTTCACCTTTATATTAAGTCGCTTTCATGTTTGTCCCCTCATTTCCATACTAATTTTTGACCCACGGAAAAGTCTTTTTAGCTAGACACTTGATACTTAGTACATAGTTCAGATCTGGGAGACATTACAATGCAAGTGAAAAAAAAATCCGCTAGGTGGCGCACGGATTGAGATATTGAGAAAATTGATTTTAAAGTGGAAATTTTGCGAGCGAATTTTAATTAACTTCTCGATGATCCAGAGACTTGAAACTTTGTAAATAGTTTGCCGTGGGTCAGAACACGGTGAAAATGCAATATTTTATCAAAAAAAATTCGCTAGGTGCCGCATGGAATGCGATATTAGAAAAATTAGTTTTAATTTGGGAATCTTTCAATCCATTTTTAACGAACTTCCCGGTTACATAGAGACTTGTAACTTAGCACATGGTTCGAGACTCAGTGACAATAAAATTTACAAAAAACAAAATTCCGTTAGGTGGCGCCCTAAGTGAGATACTACAAATCCCTGAAAAAGGAGGGGAATCTTGCGATCGATTTTTGAGTAACTTGCTGGTGAGCTAGAGAATTGAAACTTGGGCCGTCGGTCAGAACCCGGTGGCAATGCAACATTTGATCAAAAAATAATCTCTAGGTGGTACGCGGATCGAGATAGTAAGAAAACAAATTTTAATTTGGGAATCTTTCAATCCATTTTTAACTAACTTCCCGATTACCCTAGAGACTTGAAACTTTGCACTGAGTTAGAGGCCTAGTGACAATACAACTTACAGAAAACCAGGTTTCGCTAAGTGGTGCGCTAGTCAAGATAACTGCAAATCCTTTAAAAACGGGGGGAATCTTGCAATCGATTTTCGAGTAACTTCCCGATTAGCTAGAGACATGAAACTTGGGCCGTATGTCAGAACCCGGTGACAGTGCAATATTTTATCAAAAAAATTTTAGGCGTACGCTACTTTCACCACGATTCTTTTAGACTTTCAGGCGTATGCGAATTTCACGACGATTTTCAGCTGTGCAAATGAAGTAGCTGACAAACGAGGTGGAATTCTCTTGTTATGATGCGAGGTGGAATTCTGTTGTTTTCGCCAGTATTGTCAGCGAAAATTCCACTATTCTATTAAATCTTGCTATTTTGAACAAATAAATAAAGATATGAATTTTCATTTAGGAATTACTAATCAAAATTGCAATTGCCTTTTTGTAGGCAGCACTAAAAAATTGAAAATAAAAAGATGATACAAAAATTATAAGGACTACTTTCATATAAATGGACCAAAAAATAGAAGGCAATTTTTCCTTTAATACAGACATAGTCTTGTTGAATTTTGACTAAAAAACTTTAACCGAAGCTCTTGTAAAATATTTTTGGGATTTAAAATTGTAAAGGTAGAGCACCTGTTTAAATTTTAAATAATCAATTAGTTAATCCCAAGTAATGGTTTGCCTTAAATTGAAGGATTGCGCTCCACCTTTATAGTTTCAAATCCCAAAATTCTTTTCCAAGAGCTATTGTTAAAGTTTTTTAGTCAAAATTCAACAAGACTTTGTCTGTATTAAAGGAAAATTGCCTTTTATTTTTTGGTCATTTATATAAAGGTAGTCCCTAAAATTTTTTTATCATCTTTATACTCAGTTGAGCAGAGCTCACAGAGTATATTAAGTTTGATTGGATAACGGTTGGTTGTACATATATAAAGGAATCGAGATAGATATAGACTTCCATATATCAAAATAATCAGGATCGAAAAAAAATTTGATTGAGCCATGTCCGACCGTCCGTCCGTCCGTCCGTCCGTTAACACGATAACTTGAGTAAATTTTGAGGTATCTTGATGAAATTTGGTATGTAGGTTCCTGAGCACTCATCTCAGATCGCTATTAAAAATGAACGATATCGGACTATAACCACGCCCACTTTTTCGATATCGAAAATTTCGAAAAACCGAAAAAGTGCGATAATTCATTACAAAAGACCGATAAAGCGACGAAACTTGGTAGATGAGTTGAATTTATGACGCAAAATAGAAAATTAGTAAAATTTTGGACAATGGGCGTGGCACCGCCCACTTTTAAAAGAAGGTAATTTAAAAGTTTTGCAAGCTGTAATTTGGCAGTCGTTGAAGATATCATGATGAAATTTGGCAGGAACGTTACACTTATTACTATATGTACGCTTAATAAAAATTAGCAAAATCGGAGAAGGACCACGCCCACTTTTAAAAAAAAATTTTTTTAAAAGTAAAATTTTAACAAAAAATTTAATATGTTTACAGTATATAAGTAAATTATGTAAACATTCAACTCCAGTGATGATGCGGTGCAATAAAATACAAAAATAAAAGAAAATTTCAAAATGGGCGTGGCTCCGCCCTTTTTTATTTAATTTGTCTAGGATACTTTTAACGCCATAAGTCGAACAAAAATTAACCAATCCTTTTGAAATTTGGTACGGGCATAGATTTTATGACGTTAAATGTTTTCTGTGAAAATGGGCGGAATCGGTTGATATCTAGCCTAGTTTTTATACACAGTCGTCCGTCTGTCCTTCCGCATGGCCGTTAACACGATAACTTGAGCAAAAATCGACATATCTTTAACGAACTTAGTTCACGTGCTTACTTGAACTCACTTTATCTTGGTTTGAAAAATGAACGAAATCCGACTATGACCACGCCCACTTTTTCGATATCGAAAATTACGAAAAATGAAAAAAATGCCATAATTCTATACCAAATACGAAAAAAGGGATGAAACATGGTAAGGTAATTGGATTGTTTTATTGACGCGAAATATAACTTTAGAAAAAACTTTATAAAGTGGTTGTGACATCTATCATATTATGTCGAAGAAAATGAAAAAGTTCTGCAGGGCGAAATAAAAAGCCCTTAAAATCTTGGCAGGTATTACATATATAAATAAATTAGCGGTATCCAACAGATAATGTTCTGGGTCACCCTGGTCCACATTTTGGTCGATATCTGGAAAACGCCTTCACATATACAACTACCACCACTCCCTTTTAAAACTCTCATTAATGCCTTTAATTTGATACACATATCGTACAAACTCATTCTAGAGTCACCCCTGTCCACCTTTATGGCGATATCTCGAAAAGGCGTCCACCTATAGAACTAAGCCCCACGTCCTTTTAAAATACTCATTAACACCTTTCATTTGATACCCATATCGTACAAACGCACTATAGAGTCACCCCTGGTCCACCTTTATGGCGATATCTCGAAAAGGCGACCACCTATGGAACTAAGGATTACTCCCTTTTATAATACTCATTAACACCTTTCTTTTGATACCCATATTGTACAAACAAATTCTAGGGTAACCCCTGGTCCACCTTTATGGCGATATCTCGAAACGGCGTCCAACTATGGAACTAAGGATTACTCCCTTTTAAAATATTCATTAACACCTTTTATTTGATACCATATCGTACAAACGCAATCTAGAGTCACACTTGGTCCACCTTTATGGCGATATCTCGAAAAGGCGATCACCTATACAACAACCACCACTCCCTTTTAAAACCCCCATTAATACCTTTAATTTGATACCCATATCGTACAAACACATTCTGGAGTCACCCCTGGTCCATCTTTATGGTGATATCTCGAAACGGCGTCCACCTATGGAACTAAGGATTACTCCCTTTTAAAATACTCATTAACACCTTTCTTTTGATACCCATATTGTACAAACAAATTCTAGGGTCACCCCTGGTCCACCTTTATGGCGATATCTCGAAACGGCGTCCACCTATGGAACTAACTCCCTTTTAAAATACTCATTAACACCTTTCATTTGATACCCATATCGTACAAACGCATTCTAGAGTCAACCCTGATCCACCTTTATGGCTATATCCCTAAATGGTGTCCACCTATAGAAATATGGCCCACTCCCTCATAAAATACTCTTTAATGCTTTTCATTTGATACGCATGTCATACAAACACATTCCAGGGTTTCCCTCGGTTCATTTTCCTACATGGTTGTCACCATAGCTCTCAACTGAGTATGTAATGTTCGGTTACACCCGAACTTAACCTTCCGTACTTGTTTTATTTAAATTTTGAAATGTTTGCAGTTTATAAATTTCTTTTGAATGCATCAATTTTGCTCGTAATATTCTAGGACAGTGGTCGAATGCGAATAAACGACCAAAAATACCGGAGGTGGTGTCAAAAGATATGTTTTTTCTTCGGTATCATAACCTGAAAGATTTCACTAATGCCAAAAGATATTTGCACACTTTAAAACTGTAGCCACAAAACTGTACTTAGATCCTACCCCCGCTTTTGGGGCGGCCGGGGTCATTGTTCAGATTATTGGTACCGATGTCAAAATGTGTCCTTTGAACACTCTTTCTTTGGACGTGTATTAATAGTATACTTCTCTTCCGGAGTATTAACTAAAGTAGTTTTTAATATATTACATGATTGAAGAAGTTATTCAACACACAACAGGAAGACGGACAAGGCAACAGTTTACTAATTTGGTGGAGTATTAATTGAGGTTCTGGCGTTAGTCTTGATCCCTTAAACATCAGATGTTTCAGCTGTGAGAAGATCCGTTTTTGCCACCTTACATTGAATTCGACGCTGCGGTGAACTGTAGCAGGGGCTCCGAAGCCGAAGAGATCTTTTAGACATCTGGCCAAGCCTTCGCTGACAGTAAAGAAACCAAGTGCGCTGCTACAACTTTTCAGATGCCCGTTCGGGACATCGTCATGTACATGTTCTAACGAGCATAACGTCTTCATTATATAACGCACGTTGTTGCTTTAACGACAACAACACTCACCAAATGCTTTGGGGGAATGTGGGGTGTTGATAGTCCTTTTCCAGATATAGATCCGGCACGTTCCGGTAGCTAGTGCTATTAACGTATTAGCACGAATATCGCGGAAACGTGTTGATGTGACCAAGTTTATCCTTCTAGGTCATACCACCCCCTCCACACAAGTTTCTGATAGCCTTTCACCTGGAAATGACCATCATGGGTGGATGACTTGTACATCAATTGGGTTACTGTACAAAAGTGTAATATAATGTGCCCACCTCTCAATTGATCACCCGTTCACAGGAACATTGACGGCAACGAAAAATCGGTTCAGCAAAGGCCGGTGTATCGTTAGACATCTCTGAGGCAGCTACATTCATCAATAGTGACATACTTACCAATCTCAAGCAAACCGCAATTGGTATACTACGGACTCGCATAAAATCAACAATCAAATTTTGTCTGATTACGGTTAGAAAATAACAGTTTCTTCGGATTATATTCAGAAAAGAGATATTCGGGATCACTTCTACAATCACAGGGCACAGACTGTTAAGCCTACACACGGAAGTATGAAAATCCCCTTCAACGCTAGGTGTAAGAGCTGTAGTGAGGACGGTTGATAGGAAACATTCACCCACATTCCCTGCGAGAGCTTATCCCCAGGAAGAATTAGGTCCTGAAAATAAGCCAGTTTTGTGCTATCCGATTTAAGGGCGGTATCAAAATGCTCCATAAAGGACATCAGGAGGTATATTAGTTAAACACTAACAGCGTATATCATGCAACCAAACAACCATAAAAGCCTCGGATACTGCCACTTTCGATGCTGACCACGGAAAACGTTTTAACACTTATAATTTGAGGTCGTGCACGTAAAATTTCCGGTTCGTTGACTAGAATGATATCATGGCTGGTTATTGTCCTCGTCAAGGAAAATGCTGACAATATAGCCATCAAATAGACGCAATCGATGAAGCAAATAAAAGCGCAGAGTTGGTCTCACATTTATGGGGAATGAGAGACGTCACTACCAAATACGGATGCGAGAAAGGGCTCAGAAACCTCTGGAATGCACAAGTTTTTCCCACGTCGTGACATATGTAAGTCGTCCTTAGCGAAGTGAACGCCATAATATGGAAACAAGGTGCATTTGGCTCCATTGTTGCAATAATTGAAGTAATCTAAGATCTGAAAATAATCCAATAAATTTAACAGCGCAACCAAGTCGTAATTCGGCATTATTGTATGCAAGGCCTATATCAGATATGTCATCGAGTTCTGAATAGTCTACGCTATCACCAATGCATGAAGTGCAAGAAAATAGTACACCACCAACTGATACACCAACTCACTTACCGATTAGCCCACCATCTGACACTACTGATTTTTCACCAACGTCCTGAAACGATAAGTTATGCACTAGAACTTTTCACAGTTTACCACAAATAATTGTGCACCAAAAGTACCAACTGAAGGTTATCCAAAATATATCCCACCAAATATTGGCTACAGCACATATCAAGTTCATACACCTGCTTCCGGTCCCGATTCGTAGATCTTCATCTACAACGGCTGCGTTTCCAGATGCAACTTATTATTCATCAACACCTTCTGAAGAAATTTTAACATATTGTAACGAATTTGCTGAAATTCCTCTTATTTGCAACCTTCTACTAACGTTCGAATCACTAAACGGTTGAATAAATAACTCCACTATTCAATAATGCAAAATGGCCTTTATTAGACTACTTGAAAATAACACTTATACTTCGCAACTGATAGCTTGCTTAAATCAAACTGATTGTCGTGCCTAAACTTTTGCTGCTTTTATACTGTTTCGTTTCCTCGTTGACATATTTCTAGGCGCTTCTATTTCTAGAATTTACTAGTTAGTTATCAGCTATAAAATTTCTCAGCTATAACTACAGATGCACGATTTTATAGCTTCTGGCATAGCCCATGCCCGTGTATATGTGAGTGATACTTGCACAAATGATTGCATACATTCGGGAGTATCTCAGATATATGCATGTGTTTGCGCGTTACTCTCCGCTGCTTGTATGGACATATGGGTAGACATAATGATTGGTTTGTTGATGTGCATACAAGTCACTGCTTAGTATCGGCTTAGAGATCCCTTAGTGTTGCTAATATTCATCACAATATTTTACAAATACATTTTCTTAGGTAATTAAGATTCTCGCATAAGTAAATAGTTCACTCATTATTAAGGTACAAACATACTTTGGTTTAACAACTTTCGCTTATTATTCTTCTTGAAGTGATAAGGAGACTCCCCGAGGGTTGGGGGAGTTTTACTAAGTGGAGTGTCCTTTACGGGATACAGGTTCGGTAGGTTTCGGAAGATAGCACCATTTCCATATTAGACCGACCGCCTCGGCAATGATTTGATATGACCACGTTGAACCTTCTAGGCTACCTTGAGTAGCTTTCGCTGCGAAATTTTTAAGCATTCATCTGATTTATCTTAGTTCACTGTATAAAAACCAATTTAAGAATTTGCAGTAATACAGCGCTATCGTAGATTAGCTCTCAGAGCTCTTATCATATTTTTGTTCTGATAAAGGTTGCTATTCAGAAAATTATTACGGCAGTGAGAGGTTTTAATCAAAGGATGAGAAAAGTGCAAAGTGTCATTAGTTGACGACAAATTGTTATAAACAAGGCAATGTAAATTCTTCAAGCGAATCAGAGACCTAAAGGCGGATATACAAAAACACTTTGCCCACATTGTTTCCCTTTGACGTTTTGAGAATACTATAATATAAAAATAAAAAGCCTTGCCCCATACCTCGTTTTGAAGCGACTTATGAATCACTTAGCGCTGTTTTGGTAGCGTCTTTTGGCATGGCAGTTGTTACGCTTCGCAAGCTGAGAAAAAAATTACTCCAAATTTTAACCACCAAAGTTTTCAGAATATTTCTGAAATGTTCTCAACTTGGATGCTAATTTTTGATATGATAAACTGCTGAGTGTACCTCATAGTACCAAGCTACTGTATTTCGGTGAGCTCGACTCAATGTTTCGATCTATTCGTGTTGCTTATGACAAATAGGAAAACACTTTTAAATTTAGCAAAAGTTCACAGAATTCGCCTTTCGTCATATGCCAAAATCTATTTAAGACTTTTTAAAAAATCCTTGCGCAATTTCTGGATGGCTGTTGTTTGTACAAATAAGTGTGAGAGAAAGTGAAAAAACTCACAAGGAATTTTTATTTAGAATACGAGGAATGGGAGAAGGGAAAAAACTCGTACGGAATTTTTGCTTAGAGTTGGGCTGTATGTGTTCTAAATAAAAATTAGCAAAAACGAATGACAAACACGCCCACTTTAAAAAAAAATTAAGTCAAATTTTAACAAAAAATTGAATGTCTTTACAGTATATTAGTAAATTATGTCAACATTCAACTTCAACATTTGTATCCAAAGCTCTCAGCTGAGTATGTAATGTTCCGTTACACCCGAACTTAGCCTTCCTTACTTGTTTTTATGTATATGTATTATAAAATTTTAATATAAAATAAAGTTACTATAATAATTACTTAAATTTAATCTCTTTTGACGTGCTTTTTACTCAGAAGAAATTCGTTTTACGTGTTTTAGACGCATTCCCGAATGATATTTCAAACATTATTCGCAGGATAAAATTTGAATAGAAATTAATTGAATTAAAATTCGTAAAAGTGTTGCTGAATTCCAGTTACGTTAATAGGAAGCCGAGAAACAATTAAAATTTTTTTAAACATCAGTGAGAAATCCATTGTAAACCTAAGTTCTCCAAAGTATATTCATCCCAAAAAAAAGACCATAAAAAAAATTGTTTGTCAGAAGTGGGATTCGAACCCACGCCCTCAAAGAGGACCAGAACGCTCAGTTTAAAACCCACAAATTCAATGCAGACGTAAACGAATGCAATATGTGAGCAAGATTCGCTCTTGAGTCTGGCGCCTTAGACCGCTCGGCCATCCTGACATGTGCGGCAATGTACTGCCAATTGCTCAGTATGTATTGTAGAAAGACAAATAAAGCAAATTCTAAAAAGCATAAGCACGTAAACGTCGGCCACCGTGGTGTGATGGTAGCGTGCTCCGCCTACCACACCGGATACCCTGGGTTCAAACCCCGGGCAAAGCAACATCAAATTTTTAGAAATAAGGTTTTTCAATTAGAAGAAAATTTTTCTAAGCGGGGTCGCCCCTCGGCAGTGTTTGGCAAGCGCTCCGGGTGTATTTCTGCCATGAAAAGCTCTCAGTGAAAACTCATCTGCCTTGCGGATGCCGTTCGGAGTCGGCATAAAATCATGTAGGTCCCATCCGGCCAATTTGTAGAGAAAATCAAGAGGAGCACGACGCAAATTGGAAGAGAAGCTCGGCCTTAGATCTCTTCGGAGGTTATCGTGCCTTACATTTATTTTTACATTTTATAAGCACGTAAATATGTAATGCATACAAAAATCTAAAAATAGTTTTTCTGCGTTTATTTTAAGCCAGCCAACACTTGGGTGTCAATAGCAATGCGTAACAAGAATTTGATATCATTAAATGTTTTTAGAATTTCAAACGATAGTTAACAACAGCATCTCTCATGATTTAATCACAAGAGGTTTGCTTGGCTGACAAATTTTTGACAATTGCAACCATTTTGCTCCCAAATCCAGTTGCATAATACATTAGAACAATTTTTTTAATTTTATGACGAATTTCGTAACTATGCCATGATTTATTAGTGTGGCTGAACATTGGTAATTTTATGAAAAAGTAAGGACACCAATGAATCGTGCACTTTCGTAAACCTATGAACATATGAAACCTAAACCAATTCATCAAAATTCATCGCTCAACGTCAAAAACTTGACTAGTAAATCGATTCACGTAAAAATGTCATTAAAAAATAATGGAGATGTCATAGCGAAATAAACTCATTGCGTATGTTGGGAACATTCGTCTCCTCTTAAGAATTTGTGGAATCGTTTTTGGAATATTCGGACCTCGTGAGATATTATAAAACGAACGTGTTCGGAATATTCTAAGTTAACGGTTTGACCGGAACACTTCCATGAATACTTAAACGGAAAAAAGAAAAAGGTAAATATTACCTGTGTAGCGGGACAGCCCAAAGCTTAACTCTTCTAATACAAAGTTCTAAGACAATAAGCCGTTTCTTTTATTTTTTTCGGCTGCCTGTTCAAAACTGCTCCATCTCAAAAAATTTTTCAAAAATTTCCTATCTCAGGATTGTTACAATAACGCCCTATACTAGAATTAGATTGAAGAACGCCTTGTCTCAGAATGCATTTCGTTAACTCACTCTTATTTCAAAATGCACTGAACTTATGCTCGGGAGTTTTTGAAAAAAATTTTGCGATAGTGTATTTTCGAATAAAATTCTAACGTACGGCGTTCTTCAAACAATTTCTGAAAGAATGACCAAACCAACTCTTTATCAATTCACGAAATATTTCCCCCAAATCCGGTTGGCATTTACAAATTTATTATCCCTACTAATAAACTAATAAAGGTACTTTTCTGCTACACTTTTCGCTGAAGGGGATTGAATTATTCCCAGTTTTCCTTACTTCGTAAAAGCAACCCATCCAGATTTTAAATTCGGGAGTATCAAATAATATCTAATTTCTTTTCAATTCACAATAAATTTTACGATCCATATTAGGTTGGATTGTATTTTTAGCTCACAGTAGGTTTTGAAACTGTCAAATTGGTTGCCAAAAATATAAAAACGAAGTAAATAGCTGCGATGGACCCAATTTTATCGTTTTGTTTCAGCTCAGTAATAGCGAAGGCGATGAAAAGATAGTCCGACGGCGGTTAAGAGAGTGTAGTAACCCTTTGGACTTATCGAAAAAAAGCGTAAGCATATCATTTATGTATTATTTCTTTGTAACAAAAAATTATTTGCAGTTTCTTGAAGAGATTCGCTTAACTTAAAAGCGTTTAGTTACTTTCTGGAGTAATTAAATTTGAAGGAAGCCGCTACAAAAGCGGGTGTCTCGCCATAAATTCCGCCAATAAATATTTCCTTTTGGCTTGGATTAAGCTTGTTTGAATTCGAGATTTGTTAATAATAAGAGTTCGAAATTTCTTATATTTTTTTATTCATATATTTTAACAATTTTCTTACATTTTCAATGAAATTTGTTTGTATACGATCGCCAGTTTGTGTTCGAATGAAAGTCGAACATAACGTGTACGTTCAGTCACTCGTCACGTATGTTGCGATCCAAAATTACGATCGAAGTAGTACGTTCACGTATGTCATCATGCGAAAGTCATGTTTTTACGTGACGAGTTATACGATCAAGGATGTTACGATTTGGGTTTGGTTGTTTTGTTGCCCAAGCTCATTACTTGCAACAATGGGTTGGCGAGTCAACTTTTTTGTTGAATTCATAGCAGAAGATAGTATTTTGTCAAATTTAAATACTAAATTCGTAATATCAAGTTCGCCAGCTTTGTGTTTTTCGATATTCTTCAGAAGCCATGTTACTTTGGGCCATCTTAAACTTCCAAGGACGATGTATTGAGTTAAATAATGTATTCCTCTGAAATAAACATCGATTTGAAGATAGAAGAACTTCAAACTACTCACTCTTTCAAAAATAGTGGTTGTTGTTGTTGCAGCGATAAGGACACTCACCACAGACCTTGGGTAGTGTTATCGATGTTGATGGTTCTTTGCCGGATGCAGATCCGGTACGTTCCGGTACGAAAGATCATTAAGGTAAGATTAAGCCATCGATTTGAAGCCAGACCATCCCGGGAACGATTTCATATGACCACATGAAACCTTCTATGCCATACCGCCCTCCCACCCCCTAGATCCATGAGGAACTTGGGGTCGCCACAGCCTCGGGTGTTAAAGAAATAATTTTCACCACGGGTAGGTGAGGTTAACAACTGGGTTGGAGAAATGTATATTGCGCTGGCAACCCCTTGAGTCAATTTGGTATTTTAGTAATTTCTTGGGCATAACTGCCGGGGGTATATTCTAAGCCCCCAAACCCGCTGGGAGATCATTCGTTGCGGTACAGCTCCGCAATCATTTTTTTATTTTTTATACTTTCCAAACCGACTGCTAAAAAAGGCATTCGATATCAAATATTCCAAATTTATATGAAACAAAAAAGTTTGATGGGTATATTGAGCTTAAAAAAAAATAAAAAAAAATGCATACTTTAAGGCGTGAAGAATATTTTTCCTTGTAATTGGGGACCATTGTTTCCCACAACTTTGTTTTTAAGCGCATAAGTTAATCTAAATCCAAATCTATTTGGAAAAGTGGGCGATACTACGCTCCCTACTAGGAAAAGCTCAACTTTTCTAAGTTTCCGCCAATAACAGTTACCAGAGAGATTCTATATATGAGGTAGTGGAATATAGGCTAAAGAACATGGATACCAACGAAAAGACGAAAATAGAGAAAGGGAGGGAGAAGAAGAAACTGATAGGGAGCGAAGGATGCCCATTTTTTTAAATTCGTGCTAGGATGGCCTAGAAAATTCAATGTGGTCATATTAAATCGTTTCCGAGATAGCCTCGCGTATATCTTAATGGTGTTTGTAACCGAAACGTACCGGATCTACTATATCCGACAAAGGACCATCAGTATCGATAACAATCCCCAAAACCTTCGGGGAGTGTCTTTATCGCTGCAACAACAGGCAAACCATTGCCGAGGGGCAAATTTTTTTGTTAATTTAAAGTCTAGCTTACTGGGAAGCTACTTATAAATCGATAGCAAATCTTGCATTATCTCAATGCTCTAATTGATGTGATAAAGTTCAAGTTTGTTGCTCAATGGCAAGTTCCTTAAAAATTCACCGGAAAATTTGCCCTCCCTTTTTGTACTTTTTATTTAACACTCCGATCTGTGCCCCTCCTACCGGAAATTTTTTTGATAGGTATTGCAGTTCTTTAAGTTTCTAAAAAAAATTTAACATTTGAAGCTTCTAGCCTGCCAGGAACTACAATATCTATCGAGAAATTCTGAATCTCGTATGAATTTTTGATTATCTCGACCCGCACGCCACTGAACGGAAATTTTTTCTCCTTTTATTCACGGTCCACAGAACTGAATACAAACTTTCCAATTTCTTGCTAAATCGTAAGATTTCTCTTATTCGTTATGAATTCTCAAAAGATTTCTTAATATCTCGCTCCCTGCACCATCTAGTAGTTTCCTTATATAAGCTTAATTTCTAAATTTGGACAATTTTTTAAATACAATGAATCTTGCGTCACGTACCGATGCCAATGAAACATGAGGGAAAGAAACTCTCGCTACGTGACGTAGAAGTCCTTATATTGTGATCGGGTTCTGAATCCGCCAGCGGGTTTGGGGGCTTAGAATATACCCCCGGCTGGTAAGCCTGTCGTAAGAGGCGACTAAAATACCAAATTTATTCAAGGGGTTGCCAGTGCAATATATAACTTCTCCAACCCAATGGTCAACCTCACCTTCCCGTGGCGAATCCTGTTTCTTTAACATCCCCAAGTTTCTCATGGATCTAGAGGGTGGAAGGGCGGTATGGCGTAGAATGTTTCATGTGGTCATACCAAATCGTTCCCGATATGGTCGGGCTAGTACCTTTATGGTGCTTGTTACCAGAACGTACCGTATCTGCATCCGGCAAAGGACCATCAACATCGATAACACTACCCAAGGCCTTCGAGGAGTGTACTTATGGCAACAACAACAACAACATCGGGTTCTGAAGTAACTATGTTTCAAGTTTCAAGAATTTAGCTCCTCGTGCAGTTACTAAAAAGGATCGCTATAGTTAATTATAATAACTATTTTATAAATCTGTATATACATTTGTTTTAAATATTTATTCAACCAAAATTGTTTGATTGATATATTATTTTCTTTTTTGATTAATATAAAAATTTTTGTTTCAAAAAGGTAACTTAATTATTTAAAAAAACTTAAAATATCACAAGTAAGAAACAAGTAAAAATATTAACATGAATAAAATAAATAACTGAATATAGACCCTACATTTACTCCCCCTCCAGTGAAACGATCAATAAAATTAAATATTAATTAATGTTAAATGAAATTTTTTTTGTGGAGTGTAGTGTATTTTTAAACGGTTTTATTTAGCTTGAGTTGACAAGCTGCACGGCCGTTGTGAAAGAATCTTGTAATTGAAATTTAAGTAACTTCCCGATAAGCTACAAACTTAAACTTGGAATATAGTTCAGAACCCGATGACAATGCAATAATAAGAAAAAAATCGCCGCTAGGTGGCGCAAAGATCGAGATATTCGTAAAAATTCGCATTTGTGGTCCGATTTGGCTCATATTTGGAACACATAATACATGCAAGAATAGAAATCGACCTGTAAAAAAAATCGCCGCTAGGTGGCGCAAGGATCGAGATATTCGCAAAATTCGCATTTGTGGTCCGATTTGGCTCATATTTAGAAAACATAATACATGCAAGAATGGAAATCGACCTGTGAAAAAAAATCGCCGCTAGGTGGCGCATGGATCGAGATATTCACAAAAATCGTATTTGTGGTCCGATCTGGCTCATATTTGGAACACATAGTACATACAAGAATAGAAAGCGACCTATCAAAAAAATCGCCGCTAGGTGGCGCAAGGATCGAGATATTCACAAAAATCGTATTTGTGGTCCGATTTGATTTGGTCCATATTTGGAACACATAATACATACATGAATAGAAAGAGACCTATGTTGCCCGATTTGGCTCATATTTGGAACAAATATTGCATACAGTCCAGTAGAAGTGACATCAAAATATTTTGGAGTTGGAGGAGGGACAAGCATACGTGGCGCAGAGTCGAGTAAAGTCTTTGGAAGGATTATGTATTGAGGACTTAGGTTGTAACAAATTGTCAGGAAAGAGTCCTTGTAATAATGAGTCACTAAATGAACTAAATAGAATGAGAAATAATAGGCAATTAAATAAAGACTAAAAACTTGAAAATAAAATAATTAAAAAAAAATTTTAAGTTAAACGGTTTTATTGAAAACAATACTTACATGAAATAATAATAATACGAAAAGCTAGAAAATAATTAGGTAGGTCCTAGGTACTAGTCATCACACTCCTTATCAATCTAGGGCGTTGATCAGACAATTAAATAAAAGCGTTGGACGCGTCATATTTCTATTGATAGTCATAAGTAAAACCAACTGAACCTTAATCAGGTTATGCTACGCCTCACATTTTTAGAAATTTCACGCGCCCAACGCTTTTATTTAATTGTCTGATCAACGCCCTAGATTGATAAGGAGTGTGATGACTAGTACCTAGGACCTACCTAATTATTTTCTAGCTTTTCGTATTTTTATTATTTCATGTAAGTATTGTTTTCAATAAAACCGTTTAACTTAAACAATTTTTTTAATTATTTTATTTATACTCAGTTGAGCAGAGCTCACAGAGTATATTAACTTTGATTGGATAACGGTTGGTTGTACAGGTATAAAGGAATCGTGATAGATATAGACTTCCATATGTCCGTCTGTCCGTTAACACGATAACTTGAGTAAATTTTGAGGTATCTTGATGAAATTTGGTATGTAGATTCCTGGGCACTCATCTCAGATCGCTATTTAAAATGAACGATATCGGACTATAACCACGCCCACTTTTTCGATATCGAATATTTTGAAAAACCGAAAAAATGCGATAATTCATTGCCAAAGACGGATAAAGTGATGAAACTTGGTAAATGGGTTGACCTTATGACGCAGAATAGAAAATTAGTAAGATTTTGGACAATGGGCGTGGCACCGCTCACTTTTAAAAGATGGTAATTTAAAAGTTTTTCAAGCTGTAATTTGGCAGTCGTTGAAGATATCATGATGAAATTTGGCAGGAACGTTACTACTATTACTGTATTTGTGCTAAATAAAAATTACCAAAATCGGATGAAGAACATGCCCACTTTTTAAAAAAAAATTTTTAAAGTCAAATTTTAACAAAAAATTTAATATCTTTACTGTATATAAGTAAATTAAGCCAACATTCAACCCCAGTAATGGTATGATGCAACAAAATACAAAAATAAAAGAAAATTTCAAAATGCGCGTGGCTCCGCCCATTTTCATTTAGTTTGTCTAGAATACTTTTAATGCCATAAGTCGAACAAAAATTTACGAATCCTTCTTAAGTTTGGTAGGGGCATAGATTCTATGACGGTAACTATTTTCTGTGAAAATGGGTGAAATCGGTTGAAGCCTCGCCAGTTTTTATACACAGTCAACCGCCTGTCCTTCCGCTCGGCCGTTAACACGATAACTTGAGCAAAAACCGATATATCTTTACTAAACTTAGTCCACGTACTTACCTGAACTCACTTTATCTTGGTATAAAAAATGGCCGAAATCCGACTATAACCACGCCCACTTTTTCGATGTCGAAAATACGAAAAATGAAAGAAATGCCATAATTCTATACCAAATGCTAAAAAAGGGATGAAACATGGTATTTATTGAGCGCAAAATATACTTTAGAAAAACTTTGTAAAATGGGTGTGACACCTACCATATTAAGTAGAAGAAAATGAAAAGTTCTACAGGGCGTAATCAACAGCCCTTGGAATATTGGCAGGAATACTGTTCGTGGTATTGCATATATAAATAAATTAGCAGTACCCGACAGATGATTTTCTGGATCACCCTGGTCCACATTTTGGTCGATATCGCGAAAACGCCTTCACATATACATCTAAGGGCCACTCGCTTTTAAAACCTCATTAATACATTTAATTTGATACTCATATCGTACAAACACATTCCAGAGTCACCCCTGGCCCACCTTTATGGCGATATATCGAAAACGCGTCCACCTATAGAACTAAGGATACTCCCTTTTAAAATACTCATTACCACCTTTCATTTGATACCCATATCGTACAAACATATTCTAGAGTCACCCCTGGCCCACCTAATGGCTATATCTCGAAAAGGCCTACACCTATAGACCAATGCCCACTCCCTCTTAAAATGCTCAGTAACACCTTTCGTTTGATACCCATATCGTACAAACATTTCACCCTTGGTGCACCTTTATGGCGATATCTCGAAAAGGCGTCCACCTATAGAACTAAGGATTACTCCCTTTTAAAATACTCATCACCACCTTTCGTTTGATACCCATATCGTACAAACATTCTAGAGTCACCCTTGGTTCACCTTTATGGCGATATCTCGAAAAGGCGTCCACCTATAGACACTAAGATCCACTCCCTCTTAAAATGCTCAGTACACCTTTCATTTGATACCCATATCATACAAACATATTCTAGAGTCGCCCCTGGCCCACCTTAATGGCAATATCTCGAAAAGGCGTCCACCGATAGACCTAAGGCGCACTCCCTCTTAAAATGGTCAGTAACACCTTTCATTTGATACCCATATCGTACAAACACATTCTAGAGTCACCCCTGGTCCACCTTTATGGCTATATCGCGAAAAGGCGTTCACCTATAGAACTAAGGCCCATTCCCTTTTAAAATGCTCGTTAGCACCTTTCGTTTGATACCGATATCGTATAAGCACATTCTAGAGTCACCCCTGGCCCACCTTTATGGCGATATCTCGAAAAGGCGTCCACCGATAGACCTAAGGCGCACTCCCTCTTAAAATGGTCAGTAACACCTTTCATTTGATACCCATATCGTACAAACACATTCTAGAGTCACCCTGGTCCAACTTTATGGCGATATCTCGAAAACACCTTCACTAATACAACTAAGGCATACTCCCTTTTAAAATACTCATTAACACCTTTCATTTGATACCCATATCATACAAACACATTCTAGAGTCACCCCTGGCCCACCTTAATGGCGATATCTCGAAAAGGAGTCCACCGATAGACCTAAGGCGCACTCCCTCTTAAAATGGTCAGTAACACCTTTCATTTGATACCCATATCGTACAAACACATTCTAGAGTCACCCCTGGTCCAACTTTATGGCGATATCTCGAAAACACCTTCACTAATACAACTAAGGCATACTCCCTTTTAAAATACTCATTAACACCTTTCATTTGATACCCATATCATACAAACACATTCTAGAGTCACCCCTGGCCCACCTTAATGGCGATATCTCGAAAAGGAGTCCACCGATAGACCTAAGGCGCAATCCCTCTTAAAATGGTCAGTAACACCTTTCATTTGATACCCATATCGTACAAACACATTCTAGAGTCACCCCTGGTCCAACTTTATGGCGATATCTCGAAAACACCTTCACTAATACAACTAAGGCATACTCCCTTTTAAAATACTCATTACCGCCTTTCATTTGATACCCATATCATACAAACACATTCTAGAGTCACCCCTGGCCCACCTTAATGGCGATATCTCGAAAAGGAGTCCACCGATAGACCTAAGGCGCACTCCCTCTTAAAATGGTCAGTAACACCTTTCATTTGATACCCATATCGTACAAACACATTCTAGAGTCACCCCTGGTCCAACTTTATGGCGATATCTCGAAAACACCTTCACTAATACAACTAAGGCATACTCCCTTTTAAAATACTCATTAACACCTTTCATTTGATACCTATGTCGTAGAAACAAATTCTAGAGTCAACCCTGATCCACCTTTAATGCGATATCCCTTAATGGCGTCCCTCCATAGAACTATGGCCTACTCTCTCTTATAATACTCTTTAATACCTTCCATTTGATACACATGTCATACAACCACATTCCAGGGTTACCCTGGGTTCATTTTCCTACATGGTGATTTTCCTTATTTTGTCTCCATAGCTCTCAACTGAGTATGTAATGTTCGGTTACAGCCGAACTTAGCCTTTCTTACTTGCTGTAATATTCATTATTGTATGTGCGGGTTTAAGTAAATCTATGGAAACAATTTTTATAGTATTATCATGTTGAATTTTGAATGTTTTATTTTGTCTGGAAATAACTTTAAATGGTCCCTAGTAAGGTGGTTGTAAATTATACTTATGAATAACTTTAAGAAAGACGTATTCACAAGTTCTAATGAGTTATTACTTGTTTGTTGTAGAACTGATCCAATTGCAACATCTTATGCATCTACAGCAAGTGATAGTTGACCATTTTTATCAAAGTGAGTAGTGTTTTTGTGTAAAAATTTCTTAACATTTTCAAAAGCTGAAGTAGTTTTTTCTGTCCAATTTAATTCTTTAAATTTATTTTTGATAGCAAAATTTAACATTTCATGTAGTGAACTAAGTTCTTTTGCCAACATTTTAATATATCTATGATAATTATTCACCATACCTAAAAATGTTTGTAATTTATTAATTGAGAGAGGTTTTCCAAAATTAGAAGTTATTTCAACTTGTTCAAAAGAAGGTCTGATTCTTTCACTAGAAATTTCGTAGCTTAGAAAGTCTAATTTTTCAACTCCAAAAATACATTTTGTAGGTTTAATATTTAAATTATATTCCTCAAGTCTTTTAAAAACTGTTTTTAAATGTTTTATATGTTCTTCCTCATTGTACTAGCTACTAATATGTCGTCAATATAGACAAAAACAAAATCTAAACCTGAAAATACTTCGTTTACGATACGTTGAAATGTTTGAGCACTGTTTCGTAATCCAAATGGCATTCGTACGAATTCAAACATTCCAAAGGGAGTTGTTATAGCTGTTTTGTGAATATCTTCTTCTGCCATTGGTATTTGGTGATATGCACGAATGAGGTAAATTTTTGAAAATATCTTTTTATTTTTTAAATCTATGTTAAAATCATGAATATGAGGTAAGGGATACCTATCTGGTATTGTTATAAAATTAAGTCATCTGTAATCTCCACCAGGTCTCCAGTCATTTGGATCTTTCTTAGGGACTAGATGGAGTGGAGAAGCGATGTGAGAGAAGGTCTACATATACCAGTTTTGACTAAAAATTCAAATTCAGTTTTTGCTATTTTTAATTTTATAGGATCTAGACGACGAGGTTTAGAAAAAGGAGATACTCCTTTTATTTCTATTCGATTAACCGTTTTGGTTGTACTTTTTCAGTATAATTAGGTTCACACGTAATAAGAGGAAATTCATTTAAAATATTTGTAAATTTACTTTCTGAAATAGGAATCTAAAGAGAAAATATGTCGCAAAGACCAGAAGATGCAGAAATTTTTAATTTTGTTTTCAAATCTGTAATTTCTTTATTTTTAATATCTACCAAAATACCAAATTTTTCTAAAAAAACTTGTACCAATAATGGGAGTAGAAATATCTGCAAGAATGAAAGGGAATTCAAAATCCCTTCTAAGACCTAAATCAATTTTTAAGAGTGTTGTTCCGAAAGTTTCTATGTTAGATCCATTAGCTGCTGAAAGTGTAAGGTCAGAAAAACGTTTATATATTTAAAATTTTGAAGAAGGGACAACTGAAACTATAGCACCTGTATCAATTAAAAAATTTAATTTATTATATTTATCAAATATGAATAGACGGTTGGAAGATTGATTATTAACTCCATTATTACCCACAGTCATAACGGATTTGTTTAGTTTAAAGAGTTTGAGTTTAGATTATTTTTATTTGAATTAAAATTACACGGTTTAATACATTTGAACGCATTATGTTTAAATTTTCGATGATACCAACATATATTATTAGCATTATCCAAATTTCTAGGTGTAGAAAAATTTCTCAGATGACGATTCAAAAGATCGATTTCTTTCTCTAGATCTGGATCGAATTTTTAATAAATTAATATCGGTAGTAATTTGATTTAAATTTTGAAAAATTGTAATAGTTAAATCAGTGAAATTTTTTATACATTGTGTAAGAACATTGTTTTCAATACTAGCTATTGAAGAAATTTTAGAGGAATTTGGTTTATTAATTAAATCAAAAAGTTTGTCTGCAAGTGAAATTATGTGAGTAATATTTTGAACATTACTTGAAGTTAAATGTATTTGAATATCTTGTGGTAATTTTCTGATCCATAATTTAAAAAGTAACTCCTGACTAAAAATAGATGAGGAACTTGTTAGTGACTTCATGTATCTAAAAAGTTCAGATGGAGATCGATTTCCCAGTTCAGTATTTGAAAATAATTTTTCAAGTCTTTTTTCATCATTTAGAAAAAATCTTTCACAAAGAATTTTTTTAATTATATTATATTTGTTAGTAGAAGGAGGAGGATTGATAATATCAATAATTTGGGTATGATTTCTTGTTGAAGTGTAATAAGAACATTTTGAAATTTGATGTTATCATCAATAATGTTATTTATTTCAAATTGTCCTTAAATAAGTAAAAACCATGTTTCAGGACAATCAGACCAATATTGTGGCAATTTAAGGGATTTATTTGAATGGAATCTAAAGTTACCTCCTTGTGTAGAATTGTCTGAATGTGTGTATGGAGTAGTATTAATATTTGTATTTTGTGTTTGATTTAGAGACATTGTGTTATTATTTAAATTCTCTGAGGATGTAAAGGAACGAGTTTGTATTGGTGAACGTAAAACCATTAAAATTAAAAATGTAATAGTTCTCTGGAAAGGAAGTTAACAAGATAAAAACTAATACTTAAATGTGAAATAAAATTAAAATATTAAAATTTTATAATAAATTAAAATAATTTGTTTATAAACAAATATATATATAAATTTTATATTATTTAATCTTGATTAAAAATTTTATTTATATAAAAATATATATTTATATTCGTACTCACATACAATGACCTTTTTAATTATTTATAATTAAATTTTAGTAAAAAATTTATATTGTTGATTGTTGATATTGCCATGAAAATGCTGTTGCTGTTTAAGTATCTTCAATGATGTTGCAATGGCTTTATAAAGATGTCTAATAAATGGTTAAAGGAAGTATTAAGTGTTGTTGAAGTATCTTCAATGATGCTCTGTATGAGACTAGCCACATTAAAAATCAGCTTTTATTGAGGTGTAGATGAGACGTCGACGTTGCGTACAATTAATTAACAAAAATTACAGTAAGTACACGTAGTAACAGGAACAGTAAAAATACTTAATATTTGAATAAATAAGACGTTTAGAGAATATATATATATTGAGAGTGACGTAGTGCTATTGCTATACTTCATCGTTGATACCACTATTATGTGCAAATAATTTTAAAAGTAGCCACATATAATCTTTTTATTATTCCGGCAAAAAGCAGATTTTCTTTTATTTAATATATAAGTAAGGTATTATGTATGTATATTATTTATTTATCTATATAAATATATCTATTTTATATCTGTATCTTTGGACTCGATCGAAAATTATACATATAAAGATATACAGATTTTGACTTGTAAAAATTTGCATTGTCACATAATAATAAAGTAGGTCTATAGATGTTCCACTTCATCCATTTAATCTTGAAAGAATACACTTACATATATATACAGAAGGATATTTGTAAGAAACAGAGCAAAATTTATGTGTTGTTGATTTAAAAGTTCTTCTTTCCAAAATGTTATTATTGAAAGTATATATATGTATAATTTTATTTCAAGTTGAATTTATTTGCAAATATTAGTTGTAGCAGTTTGTTTGAAAAGCGTTGATGTAGAGTTAACTCTTTTGACTAATGTAGCACACGATAGCTGCTTAATATAGCATAGATCTATTGTTATTTAATTATATTAGTGTGGCAATCTTTTTTTGATTAATATAAAAATTTTCATTTAAAAAAGGTAACTTAATTATTTAAAAAAAACTTAAAATATCACAAGTAAGAAACAAGTAAAAATATTAACATGAATAAAATAAATAACTAAATATAGACCGTACAATTGCAAACTTCCAACATATTGTATTGAAATCTTCGGAGATACATGAAACCGACCAAATATGTATAAAGGAAGAAAAAATTAACTCTAACTTTATTTTGTACCGAAAAAGCCTTAAAGAAGCGCCCTCGCCAAGTTTTCCACATTGCGTTAAGGAAACCGTTTACGCTGCGATATTTTGCTGTAACCACCAAAAATTGCGAGGGCTCTTAAGCGCCAATTAAGACTAATAAAAATCTAATGAAGTACGAAGAGCATGCGGTGCATTGGTTAGAGTGATACACGAACGTTGCTGAGGACATGAGCTGAATACAATTTTTTTCTGAAAAAGTTTATCAAAATCCCTAGGAACTTGAGACACAGATATATATATATATATATATATATATATATATATTATTTTTATATATTTTTTTTAGCACACATCTTTTTTTATTTAGTATTTAATTTAACTTCATTCCTTCAGTGCGTCATCTATTTCACATATAACAAATTTGAATTTCTTAATAGCTAATACCACGTCCGCATCGGTAATCTGTTGGTATAAAACAATTCTTGCGACGTTCCAATCACGTGAACTCACCTTTAACGAAATTCCTTCACCTTTTACTGGCGTGCATACCCTGACGGCCAATTCTTCTGCTGTCACTTTCGCGCAACGCTGAGAAAATTCATTGGCCCCATATTTCGGATTCGTTAGACGAATCAGTAAAATGTTGCTGTGAACATTGGTTAAGTCGACGGTTACATTGGGGCTTTCCATACTGAATATGGCTAGAAAAAATAAAGTAGTGAATAAAATAAAGCGGTAAGTAAAATGTTATGTAAATATAGCAAGAAAACATAAGCGGCTGAACAATCATCGCCTTTTGTAATGAGAGCAGATTTACATATATTTCTAAATTATGAGTTACCTTCCGCAATACGTTGAGTTTTTTTTATGATCATTTTGTAGGAGGGGAACGATAGTATCCAAGGCAACAATCCCCGCAGCAGCTAATATACCTGCTGACGCATACCACCACCCAAAGCTTTCCGTAGCCGACGAGCTCTTAAAAAGTTCGATAAGTTTAAGGAATTTCACAAAACAATTTTTCACTTACTGTCTAATGAAAGTCTTCGATCCAACCAATATGGAACCCACTGGCGCCGATAAGCCTTTGCTTAAGCAAAAATTAACCGAATCGAAATCTCGTGCAATACGTGCCACTGGCACTTGCAGTGCTGTGGCAGCATTAAATATACGAGCTCCATCCATGTGCAAGGCAATTCTTTTGCCATCTGGTTGTAATTCTTTGTTATTGTTGAGTAATGCTACTAGTTTATCAATCCACTCCAGTGGTATCACCTTGCCTCCGCATATATTATGGGTATTCTCAACAATTACTAAAGCAGTAATTGGCTCATGATCATCAACCAAACGTACTTTGCGACGCAAAGCTTCAAGGCAAAAAGTGCCATCTTCTTTGTTTGGGAGGGTAGCTAGTTGTATGCCTCCAATATGGGCAGCACCACCTAATGCAAGGAATAAATGTACAGTACAGTGTCTCCTCTAAGCCTGCTAGAGAAACGTACCTTGCTCGTAGAGATACACATGAGATAAATCGCCAACAATCGCTTCCGTACCACGCCGATGACAGTGGACCATACCTGAAATGGTTGAGATTTGTACTAATGTGTACGTAAGGATAGAAATTCAGATTTTTTCATTATTTCACAATTTATTTCAAAAACGTCCTATCTCAAAAGAAGAACGCTCTATTTCGGGATTTTGTTTCAAAAACGACCCCTCTGATCTCAATTTCAATACATTTTGACATTAGCTGGGACGTTTTTGAAACAAGTTCTGAAATAGGGCGTTCTTCAACCGAATCGTGAGATAGGGCGTTTTTGAAATGGCATCCAAAATAGAGTGATATTCCACTTAGCAATCGATATGTAAATACATTTTTGATAATGTCGGAGTAAACGGGCACAAAGTAAAGTTTGTTGGTTTGTTGTTTGTTGTTGTTCTCAAACCTATACCATACATCTAAAGTTATTCAAATACGATCGGAGAGTAAGGTCACTAGTAAAAATTAAAAACAAAACAGGCCAAGAGGCTACCTTGCGGCACGCCATATGTAGCATTAATTAAGAGAGATAAATAGACGGTAGGATCGAGTGAAAAACTTTATGCCATGGTTAAGTCTGTGCATATAGACAGCTGAAGGCAAGTTATTCTTAAATCCGCTGGAGACATGAGTAGTGAATTTTAAGCAAGTTCCGCACAGTGGACTTTCCACTGCAAAAATCATGTTGAGTTAACTTATGGGAAACCGAATAAAGTAATTTATCTGAAATAATGAATCCAAAGATATTAGGTAAAGAATAATCATACCCTGCTATAATTCCTTCCACAGAAAATATCGCCTGTCTTAAACAAAAATTCTACAAATATTATTGATCAAAAACCCTAGGTAACATTAGCTTTAATTCCCCGGTCAATAGAGACCTCGTATACCTTAGACCTAAATGTGACGACCAAACGGAAAAATTTAATTAGGTACAAGAACTTATGTTATAAAATAACTCCGTATTCTTGACATATACTAGAAGTTTTCTGGGACCTAGCTTAATTGTTGCCTCGAGATTAGACAAATCTGACGCTTCTATTAGCTGGAGCATTAACCTCGTGAGCGCAAGACTCGAACATAAATCATGCTCAACTGTTTCTTCCTACATCTGCTGTTATTGACAAGACCTAATTTATAAGCATGTGATGCCCGAAGGCGATGTCTTGTAAACTAGGCTTGGGGAGCGTAGAGAAAAGTGTATTTTCTTTTTTAATTGTTAGTAAGAATTTTATCAAATAGTATGTGAAATGTGCTCTAGAAGAAAAGCTATGCAAAAACAAGTAAGGAAGTCTAAGTTCGGGTGAAACCGAACATTACATACCCAGCTGTACACTTGAAATGCTGTTGTTGTTTGTTTAGTGTGCTTAATAGTGTTACAAGGCTGCGCATTAAAAAACATACATATGGTTCTATTCTGAACTAATTTTCGCTTAAAATAAGCAAAAAGGATACAGAGGCTAACACCAATGAACTTGAGCGGGCAATAATGCAGTTTTCCTTCAAATATGGGGATTCCAATACTGTTTATTTTAAAATAAAGACATAACAGAACAATAAACATAAACACACAAACAAGTGCCATTGTACAAAAAGTCTTATTCCAAAAAAAAGGGAGGGTTATTAACGAACTTTTACTAGAAATAGCTTAGTACCTGCATCTACGCACTTTTACAAAATCGTTTATATAAAAGAAAATATTTCCTGTTAAACACCAAATTTTTCGTCGAGTTATGGCTCCTGAAACGTTGAAAATTGCTTAGACAAAAAAGGGGCGGTGCCACACCCATTTTTAAAAATTTTAGTGTTTTCCAATTTAATGTTATAATTCAATTTAGAAAGTAAAATTCTATTGATACAAAGCTCTTTTTCGTTAAGATATAGTTTATTATTTTCGTCTACGACCCTTTTAAAAATCTTTTATTTAAAAGTGGGCGTGGTATTTAACCAATCTCGTCCATTTTTTTCTAGAAACATTTCCTGCTACAGAGAAAATTTGTGCACTCAATTTTATTACGATCCGTTAATTTTTCTTCGAGTTATGGCTCCCGAAATATAGAAAGTTGCTTAGTCAGAAAAGGAGCGGTGCCACGCCAATTTTTTAAAATTTGAAGTTTCTTCCTATTTATTGTTATAAATGCACTTGGGAAATGAAATGCCACTGATATAAAGCTCTTTTTTACAAATATATAGCTTATTTTATTCGTCCACGGCCATTTTAAAAATCTTTTATATAAAAGTGGGCGTGGTCCTTAACCGATTTCGTAAATTTTTTTTCTTCAAAGCATTCCTTATAGTAAAGGCAACCTCTGTGCCGAATTTTGTTACGATAGGTTTAACATTTTTTTGATTTATGATTAACAATATTTGTAAAATTGGTTTTATCACAAGTGTGCGGTGCCACGGCCATTTTAAAAAATGTTTTAAAATTTTTATCAAGAGTCTCAATATCAGTCCACACGTTAAACTTCAACATTCTAGGTGTAATATTTACTAAATAATCAGGTTTTTTTGTGATTTCCAAAATGTTATATATATAAAAAGTGGGCGTGGTTATCATCCGATTTCGCTCATTTTCAATACCAATCTATTCTGGGTCCAGATAAGCTCGTGTACGAAATTTGGTGAGGATATCTCAATATTTATTCAAGGAATCTTGTTAACGGACAGACGGACGGACATGGATCAATCAAATTTTTTTCGACCTGATGATTTGATATATGGAAGTCTATATCTATCTCGATTCAATCAATCAAAGTTATAATACGCTCTGTACAAGTACAGCTGGGCATAAAAATAAAGCTAATTGAAATCAGAGATTTAGTAGAGCAGTTATAAAAGAAACTTCAACTTCACGGTTTAACGTCGTTCTGAAAAAATATTCGAATCTGGGGGGCAATATTCTCATTTGTTTCCAGTGTATAACCAAATACAAATGGCATAACTGAAAACTGTGCATAGAATACTAAATGAGTAGCATTAAATGCAGAATATAACTTAAGTATAGTACTTACATGCCAACAAATTGCCCATAGTGCCACTTGGTACAAAAAGTCCCGCCTCTTTTTCAAACAATTTAGCTGCTTTTTGTTCCAATGCATTTACTGTCGGATCCTCACCATAAACATCGTCACCGACAACAGCTTCAAACATGGCTTGGCGCATTTCCGCCGTCGGTTTACTAACCGTATCAGAGCGTAAATCGATAATGTAATCAGTCATATTTATTTACGTTACTTTTGTTATTACTATTTGTTCAGCTTCTTGCAATACTGCAACCTAAATGAAATAAAAATGTAAATAGTAAAATATAATTTCTGTGCATACACTTTTGTATTAAATATAATGATATAGGGTGCCTAATGATGATAACGACAAAATAGTAAAATAGTCACTCAAAATCAATAAAGTATATTTACATACATACTAAAGATGCCAAATTTTTTTTGATTTTCATGATCCCGGTATTTTCGGAATCTCCTTGCTACAATTCCAGAATCCCGGGATCAGTTACGGCATTAAGATATTCAATAATTTCTAACACCTTAGCTTGAAAGACGTAAATTAAACTGCTTGTGTTACCCCCCAACTGCAAAATAAATAATAAGAAACGTTTTTTTTTGTACTTTTTATACCTTTCATGAAAATGAAATGGTATATTAATTTTGTCACGAATCTGAAAATTGTAAATCTTTAAAGGAAAAGAGATAAGCCCACCAATCATTATACCGAAATGAACGAAGAGCTAGTTGATTTAGTCATGTCCGCGGTCCCTTCTGTCCGTCTGTCTGTTTGTATGCAAACTAGTCCCTCACTTTTTAAAATATCTTAATAAAATTGGTGAGCGGGTGTATTTACGAATACCCATTTATCGGAACCTGCCAGATCGGATCACTATAGCATACATATATCTCCCATACAACCGATTTTTCAGAATTGAGGATTTTTGTCATATCTTCCTCAATTTATCAGATTGAAGCTTCAAACTTCACCATATGCTTTCATATATTACACATATTGTTGTCTGAAAAAATTAACAAGATCGGTCATATATATAGCATATATTCCTGTTGTTGTTGTTGTAGCAATGCTCGCCCCACCTAATAGCCGCGACCGATCACAAATTGTCATCAATATCCTCTAACGGGAGTCCAAGGAAACTTGCCGTTTCAACAGGGGTGGACCACAAGGAAAGGGGTGTTAGAGGCGTTGGTTCCACATTACAATTAAAGAGATGGTTGGTGTCATGTGGGGGACACATTGCAAGCAGGGCATACATTTTGTATGTCGGGGTTGATTCTGGATAGGTAAGAGTTTAACCTGTTACAGTATCCAGAACGAAGTTGAGCAAGAGTGACACGCGTTTCCCTGGGGAGTATGCGTTCCTCTTCTGCGAGTTCTGGATATTTTTCTTCAAGTACTGGATTCACCGGGCAATTCCCGACATAAAGGTCCGACGCCTGTCTATGGAGTTCACCAAGGACCTGCTTGTGTTTTTCCGCTTCATACGGCTGGGTTCTCAGGTGCCGTATTTCCTCAAAATGCTTACGGAGATGACTCCTTAGGCCCCTAGGCGGTGCTGGTTCGTCAATCAGATGTCTGTTGGGATGCCCAGGTTTCTGTTTGGTCAGCATCTCATTTCTCTCCCTGATGGGGAGTATTCTCGCCTCATTATGCAGATGGTGTTCTGGGGACATAAGAAGACAGCCCGTGGCGATTCTGAGAGCAGTATTTTGGCAGGCCTGTAGTTTCTTCCAGTGGGTGGTTTTTAGGCTTGGCGACCATATGGGTGACGCGTAGCACGTAATCGGCTGGCTAATTGCTGTGCAAAATGACGTTGAGCAACACCATCAGCTCAGTCAGAATTGGGAAGGACCTCTCCGAGCCGTTCGAAACTAAACGAGGTTTCAGACAGGGTGACCCCCTATCGTGCGATTTCTTTAATTTGATGCTGGAGAAAAATATACTAGCTGCAGAAACTTAACCGCACTGGAACAATATACTATAAAAGCGTGCAATTACTGGCATATGCTGATGACATTGATATCATCGGCCTAAACACCCGCGCTGTTAGTTCTGCTTACTCCAAGCTGGAAAAAGAAGCGGTAAAGATGGGTTTGATGGTGAATGAGGACAAAACGAAGTACCTGCTGTCATCGAGCAAAGAGTCAGCGCATATGCGCCTTGGCAACCACGCTACTGTTGGCAGCCATAATTTCGAAATAGTAAAAGACTTCGTTTATTTGGGAACCAGCATCAACACTAGCAACAACATCAGCACTGAAATCCAGCGAAGAATCAATCTTGCCAATAAATGCTACTTTGGACTAGGTAGGCAATTGAAAAGTAAAGTCCTCTCTCGTCGAACGAAAATCATACTCTACAAGTCACTTATCGTACCCGTCCTGCTATATGGGGCAGAAGCATGGACCATGACAACAGCAGATGAAGCGGCTTTGGGAGTGTTCGAGAGAAAAGTTCTTCGAAAGATTTATGGACCTCTACGCGTTGGCGATGGCGAGTACCGAAGAAGATTTAATGATGAGCTGTACGAGCTATACGCAGACATCAACATAGTCCAGCGAATTAAAACGCAGCGGCTGTGCTGGCTAGGCCATGTTATGCGAATGAAAGATGATGCTCCGGCCAAGAAAGTGTTTCTATCAGAACCCGCCTATGGAAGCAGAGGTAGAGGGCGGCCCCCACTCCGTTGGAAGGACCAGGTGGAAAACGATTTAAACTCCCTTGGTGTGACCAATTGGCGCCGGTTGGCGGAGCGAAGGAGCGACTGGCGCGCCTTGTTGGACGGCCATAACCGTTTAGACGGTTAAGCGCCAATTAAGTAAGTAAGTAAGTAAGAAGACCCGGCAGACGTTGTCGTGCCCTAAATTTGACCTATCTGCATACATTTTAATAAGCTTTTTCCGTCTGACTCTGCCCTCCCCCCTCTTCACTTTTTCCTAATCCTTTTATTCACTCCCTCCCCTCCGTCTTTTTCGCTTCATCTATCTCCATCTTCGTCTCATTCTATCTCTTTCTCAATCTCCTTCTCTCTTTTCTCTTCTCTCAATTCCTTCTCATTCTTCTGCATCCCTTATTGCCTGTACCAGAGGGTGGTATGTATTTTATTCCAGTCCCAGTCCCACTCCGAGTCTCAGTCCCAGTCCTAGTCCTAATCCCGAGTCCCAGTCCCGTCTCTGGATAATATATTACTCTGTACTAAAGCACTCATCAACAGCTTTCATTTGATATCCATATTGTATAAACACTGTCTAGGCATTCACTGGCCCACGTTTTGGCCTATATCTCGAGACCCTAGTCACCCAGGGGTATGAAAATTACCCTCTACTAAAGCACTCATCAACAGCTTTCATTTGTTATCCATATTCTATAAACACATTCTAGGGGTACTCGGGTCCACGTTTCGGCCTATATCTCGAGACCCTGTACGTCGATCGCAACCAAACCTATGTAGTAACCACCGCGTGAGGTTTACGCAACTTGTGTGAAAGTTTGAACAAAATCGACCGACGCATCTCTTCAAACACCGGCAACCAACTAACACACATTTTAGCCTTTCTTTTTATATATATAGATTTTTATTTTTCACACTTCACTATAATATTAAAACGAAATGCAGATTTTCGTTGCTTTTGAAATTCGGCTTAAAAATTGCACATGGAACAACTAAAGACTCTCCTGAATTAAAAAAAATGTCATAGTACCTCTAAATCGCGGGCCCCCTCAGAAAACCCCCACCCTCTCGGCGGGCCTGGTGATGTGCTATTCTTGATATCATTCGCTATAATATTTTTATTGATAAGCACGTTGTTTAATTAAACACCAACCAATTACACGGAAGTATATCCGCACCCCTGAAAATTTGAGTGCCGGTGCGTATACGTAACATTTTATTATTACGTATAAACAAATAAAAAAATTTGCAATAAAATAATATTGCAGACTATAAACTGAATATATATATTTCAAGTTAGATCAGACTACACACGGGGTGCAAAACAAATTCAAAATCGGTTCAGTAGTTTAGGAGTCCATCGCGGCCAAAGACTGTGACACGTGATTTTTATATATTAAGACTTATCTTAAAATTCGCTTAGGTATGTACATCTGTTCACTATATATTTCATATCTTAAATAGCCGATTATTTGGATATAACGAATGGGATAAGATTATTGTTCAGCCCCATTCATGAAAGGTATGAAGAAGGAATATAAGGCACATACTGCAAAGCAAGATAGGTGCAAGAAAGGTAAGGTTAGATTGAACTGACCGGTCAATAAAGGCCTGAATGAATGTGCTCAACCGTTTCTTCATGTAGCTGCACTTCTTACACATGCTGCTACTGATGAGGCCTTACTTAAAAAGTCCAGTTCATATGTCCATCGTAAGACTTAAGTCTTCTCTCTCTTCAGAGACAGAGCCACTTTGTGAGTGATTGTATGCTTTGCACATAATCCTAGAAATGTTGCAGCCCCGCGCTTTTGTTCACGCCTTTCCTGCTTGATGGATCATATGCAACTGCTGTCTTCCTTGGATTTCTGCCAAACGGATTGGGACGTCTGTCGTTGATTCAGCGAGTATCGCACCCATTTTTGCCAACTCTTTGGCCTTTTAGTTACCTTGTATCCCTTTGTGACCGAGAACCCAGTATAGGTGTGTGTACCAGCCTGAGTGAAGTTTTACCAATGCTTCTTTGCATTAGGTGTAAGAAAGTTTAAAGTTCAAGATATTTGCATGCCAACCTTAGATGTATAAACTTTTGAATTTTTGTACAATGAAACGAAAACCTAAACAGGAGAAACCTGCTTATTATTTGTACTGGTTTAAAATTATACTTAAAATTTTTTGTATACTTATAAGACAGTTTCGATGATTTTTTACATAAAAAATCTCAAATGCTTTGCAAGAAAAGAATTTATTAAAAATCGGAGAAAATTTTCTACAGCTTAGAGTTTTCATTTTGAAATTCAGTTGATAATAACTAAATACATGAAAATGACATAAGAATTCTGAATAAAAAGTTTTGTAATGTTGCTTCTTTGCTAGGAAAGAGTACTTTTGTACCTCAATTTAATGCCACTGATCCCGAAAATCACGAATTTATTACATAAAAGTCCCGGGATTTTCGAAACTTAAAAAAGGACCGGTTATCCGGGATTTCCATTCCTAATACATAGCCATAGATACGGTCTCTCTATAAAATATTACCGCAGGCATATTTGCATTAGCAACAAATTGTTCGAAAAAGGGAAATAATGTTCATTTAAATTTTTTAATTTTGATTCAGATTCTGAATTGTATTTTAAACGTATTCATAAATCGTGTCTAATATTTAAGATTTCCATATATGTAATATTTACATCACTTAATCTTTGAAGTATGTTAATTTTGAAAATTTAAAAAATTTTTTTTATTATATTCTGTCACTTGAATAAAAATTAAAGTTTTCTTACAAGTTACTCCTTTTTCATGTTTAATTTCATCACCGATGAAAGGGCAAAGCCGCACTTAATTTGTTTGCATTACGGTCTGTCTTGTTTTATTTTTATGTCTAATTTTTCTCTTTGTGTCACAAGATTATACTTTTTCCACAGAATAAGCCATCGTACAGTAGACTTTGGAGAATGTTTGACTTTTGACGTTAATTTTGAAATATGGCGCTGAAGATGTAGCCCACCACTTAAAACCTCATCCAAAGAAAGGTGTCCCTGGATTCTTATCTGATAAAAACCAGGCCGTTTCTACCTCATATTTCCATCGTTGCCATGGAGTACAATAAAAATGCTTTATAATTTAGTGAATTGTTTGTTCTACCTGAAGAAGCAACACCTAAAATTTGGAAAACAGTTTCTTCAATTAGAAAAAGTTTTTCTAAGCGGAGTTGCCCGTCGGCAGTGGTTTGGAAATTTATCTGTCTTGCAGATGCGGTTCCGAATCGGCATTAAATGTACATATGGTACATTAGAGGTTTGCGCCGATCACTTTATCGGTGGCGGCGGCGTAGGCTCTATTATATACCGGCGGCGGCGGCGTGGGCGGCGCGCCGATGTTCTTCCTTTAAAAAGCTAGAATTTTCTATTTAAAAAAATAACATTTAGGAAAGGTTTGTTTATATGTGTTAATGGAAATCAACGTTTTGGTCATTTCGGAAAGATCCGGGCTTTTTGCTTCAAAATCTCGCAGATCGTTCAAAAAATTTCAGGAGTAGCTCCTTGCGGAGGGATTTTCCCTCGTTCACTTACTACAGAGAGGCTTCGAACCTAACCCCGGTCTTTGGAATTGGTACTGCTGTGTTTGTAGAAAATATATAGAGATACATAAAGTGGTCACACTTTTGTCTTGTATATCTCGTACAAAGCGTAGTTTCACGTGGGGTTAACTCCTAATATTCGTTCCGAACACAATTTCTTTAAATCATTTGTGGCTCCTTGGGGGTCACGCACAAAGGCGACTTACGGTTGCTATTAATAATCATGACTTTCGTGGCAAAGGGCGCCTCCAGTTTTTTCGGCTGTTTTTAAGAGCTACAATTCCCGATGTAAGAACAGTAGCAAACCCGACCACCAGTCGCTACCACGGCTGCTGATCCTTACACGATATGCCAGCAGAGAAGCTA
>JARSSU010014002.1:0-29132 GCA_029619165.1 Eurosta solidaginis | reverse complement strand
TATCTCGGCTCGGGGTGTGCAAGTTTGGGGTTACGTGTTAAGCGTGATTGATAGAGGGAATGGCGGTGAGAGAAGACTGTTGATCGAAGTAAATTGTAATGTTGTCTACAGGAAAATTAGAGCATACCAATGTATTACCGAATGGTTGAACATTTTTTCGAAAATCTCGCAACGTTCGATCAAGCGCCTCAAGCGATTTTTATGTGCCATTGTGCACTCATCCCAAATAATAATTTGACACTTTTGTAATACGTTTTGCCATACCTTGAAATATTGCACGTGGGAGTTTCGATAGTTTGTATGTTCAATGGCAACTTTAGGGCTGAATGAGCAGTCCTTCCACCTGGTAACAATGTCACAGCAGTACCAGACAAAGCGGGAGATAGGGCTATTCCATTTTTGGATAGCACCGATGAGAGACTCAATCTGATAAGCAAAGTTTTCCCAGTTCCACCCGGGGCATCCAAGAAGAAGACTCCGCCACCTCCGTCACTTATCGTTTGCATTATGCAATCATAGACACCTTTCTGATCTCACGTTAATTTATTAATGTTTGATTGGACATGTGATAGGAGTTCTGCATTGTTGTAATTTTGCTCACGTTGCAAATCAACATCGAATAAAGCACAGATCGGTTGGGTTCTGGCATTCCTAATTGACTGAGATGTTTACATGCGATAGCTAAGAATTTGTCTTCAATGTTGATTAGTGCTTTGTTGTAAATATCTTCTGTAAACTCCATTGTCATATTATCTTCAGCCATATGTGATCGATATCTCTCCCATAACTCTATTGGGACGAAGAGAAGCAAACGGTCAATGTAATTGCAAATAATATACGAATTTGGTTCATACATATATCCCACTGGTGATCGTTCTCCAATAAATGCAGTGCTTGACACGCACTACGGAAAGAAGTATGCGCGATGCCATTTACTTAACTCAATTGTTGGAAAGATGTAGGACCAGGCACAATTACCAAAAGCATGCGTAGGAAAAAAACATTCATTCTGATTAGGATGCACTGTATAGTCTTCCAATATCGTTTTTCTCTAAAAATGCCAGGTTGACCTATGACTGGCTGCCCTCATCTGCGTCTTGTGAATGCTTTTGTAATTGCGTTCCACGTGTAATAAGACGGGACTTCTAAATACATTAGTGTTCTTTCAAAATTTTGCTGTTGACATAAGGTGAAAAAAACAGTCAGAGAGGTATCTGGTGGACTGAGTGCTCTTTGTTCCGCATTAGCATCTGTGAAATAAAAACGCTGTCCGTTCTCTAAATGGACTAAATACATCACAGCTGGATAGCGTTCATGTATGGGAAATGAAAAACTTCTCCATGCAGCCTCTTTGCTGCTTATATATCTTTCAGCCTGGTACTGTTTAATTTTGACAATATTTTCTACTTCTACTACTCTACTATTCGTACCATTTCTTTCTGTTTCGATGCCAAAAACTGCCATATCGCTGCCTTTATTCCATACGTATAGATGTATTTTATTGATTTGGCAGAACTGCAATATTTTACGTTTATGTGCGCTTTGTAGTCTTTGACAACAGAGGCGAATATGGAATCACCCAACGGTTGTTCTCTGTCAATATCACAATTTCGCGAATTTGAAGGCGCCCGATTTCCATCATCTTCAATTGATCGCCTTCTATAGAGAGGATATCCATCATCTCCTGTTACCGTGTTGGCTAAAAATGCTCTAGGATTTCGTTTAGAGCATTTCCCGTATATCATGCACGGTGAATTCGGATTTAGAGTACCTCATGGTCCATATATCATGTTTTTGATAACTATGGCATGCAAATCTACATCGAGGTCTTCTCTAGGAATCTCAGCGCATATCACATCGTCGATTTCATTTGGCATGTGGCAGTCCTCTCTTTTGCCATTTTACTGAATACATCCAGCAGCGAACAACTCCAAGCACTTCGTTTTTCACAATGAAATCCTTCAACGACTTAAGTTTTATCTAAAAACACTGCTGTTATGTCATACCTATCCACACGGATTACACGTGAACGTCACAAATAAATGTGGACGCCAATAAGAACGAACATATGCCATGGCGTCTTAAGCATATTCATGCATGTGATGTGGGCTCCTTACGTACTAAGATGACATAATAGTCAGCTTTCCAAAGTTTGTTGTATGACCGTCATTTATAACAGCATCTCGCAAATGTATGTATTGTTTAGACCGAAGTTTAGTCTGATTTGAACAGATATAGCAATCGTCCTGTTTCAATTTTTACATACATTTCCACAAGGTACTGATGAAACAGCTGGCGATATTTCAAGATATAGTCGTCTTCAGTACTTCGAATCATTAACCTGTACGAGTAATAATTCATTGCGCTACACTTTTTATTTACTTCATCACCATTTTCTGGATTTATCATCTTTACATTGAAATGATATTCATCGGCACCATCCCAGAAGATAATTGGATATCGGAGAGCATTTCAGCAACGATGATTCTCTGCAACGTTGATCAGCTGATCATTTCTTCTATGTAGACCAATATCCCTTGGTTGAAATTGATCTCCCACCATCACAATTCCCACTTCATCAATAGTTGGAGCATTATATCTCTGGGCATGTTCTAAAGAAGGCATTCAGTCCGGATGAATGACAATCTTGTGGGTATCCGATGGCATCATATCAAGTGCGGTTTTGAACAAACTAACCAAATTGTTTTTGTCGTGAAGTAGTTCTTGTAGTAGCAAAATTATAGATCTTTTAAGAGTTGTATGTTGTGTAGTATTTTGGAAATACTATTATACCTGGGTTTCCTTTTGTGTGAAATATGGTTTTCTGCAGCAATTGGAAGAGGTATGAGCACCCTACCTATCTGGCTGTTATTAAACTTGAAGTAAATTGACTCACCGAAGCAAGATAGCGTAGTTCAAAATCGACAGAATGTCA
Organism: Eurosta solidaginis; assembly: GCA_029619165.1. Taxonomy (NCBI): domain Eukaryota; kingdom Metazoa; phylum Arthropoda; class Insecta; order Diptera; family Tephritidae; genus Eurosta; species Eurosta solidaginis. The sequence goes on along the minus strand of JARSSU010014002.1, from coordinate 26,197 downwards.
TGAACTTTTCTTCTTCTAAAGAAAACTCCAAGGAGACTCAGTTTTAGTTTTGTGATAATCTATATATTAATACGCTAACAACATTTCCATACAATCAATTGACAGGCTGTTTCGCATAGTTAGCGTACGTAAAATCATATAAAAGTTATATGAATCGATTCGTATGGATCATCCGCAGTGTATAGGCTTATTTTTGTTAACAAATATTACTTTGTTTGTTTATAATTATTAGAAAAAGTTTTTTGTAAATTCGAAAATCTGTGCAATATCGAAACTGCCATCTCTAGTACTCATTATTTCACAAAGCCCCTGAATTCGAAACTCCAAAAGCTGCATTGTCGCGTTGCTCAAATGTTTCATCTCTACATATGTATATATTCGTACGCGCCAAACGGTTCTTCACTCATTTTCAGTCAAATAAAATATTGTTTCCCATTGTTGACACTTTCCTATATTGGTCTGTACCAAAATCCTTAAAAAATTGTTCTAAAATAATTGTTAGCACACAAAAAAACTTTAAAGAGAAGTAATAACATAACCGGCCTATTTTTTTGGAAAATTTTACTTACACGTAAATGCATAGGTCTTTATTTAACAGATTCTTTGTTTTTTATTTAGGTGCTTTCAAAAATACGTGAAATCACAAATAATGAGCCAACTTTTTTACAAACTCACTAAATTTATTTATTATTACAATTAACGTCAAACTTGACCCAAAAGGTTTTTTTGAATTTCCAGATTTTATGCTCATTTTATATATAGCACGTCTTATACTGAATAAAAAATAATAAATTTGCTACAAATATATTACACTAAATTGTATTTGTATATTGTCTTGTATTCTAATTTATTTGATATTTCTTTTTTATTTTATTATATTATCTTTTCTTTCAACTTAATTTATTATTATTTAAATCCAACTTGATTGCATCGGAAAATTTCACGTTGTATATTAAACGAAAAAAACGACCCAAAACCGTTTTCGATTCTGGTCGAAATATTGCATAGGCCGTATATTACTCTACTATCTATATATTAATACGCTAACAAAATTTCCATACAATCAATTGACAGGCTGTTTCGCATAGTTAGCGTACGTAAAATCATATAAAAGTTATATCAATCGATTCGTATGGATCAGCCGCGTGCATAGGCATATTTTTGTTAACAAATATTACTCTATTTGTTTATAATTAATAGAAAAAGTTTTTTGTAAATTCGAAAATCTGTGCAAATATCGAAATTGCCATCTGTAGTACCCATTATGTTCACAAACCCCCCTGAATTCGAAACTCCAAGAGCTGCATTGTCGCGTTGCTCAAATGTTTCATCTCTATATATCTATATATTCGTACGCGCCCAAACGGTGAGAGAACTACTCTGCCTCACTCATTTTCAGTCAAATAAAATATCGTTTTCCATTGTTGCCACTTACCTATATTGGTCTGTACCAAAATCCTTAAAAAATTGTTCTAAAATAATTGTTAGCGCACAAAAAACTTTAAAGAGAAGTAATAACTTAACCGGCCTATTTTTTTGGACAAATTTTACTTACACGTAAATGCATAGGTCTTTATTTAACAGATTCTTTGTTTTTTATTTTAGTTGCTTTCAAAAAAACATGAAATCACAAATAATGAGTCAACTTTTGTTCAAACTCACTAAATTTATTTATTTATAACAATTAATTGCAAATTTGACCCAAAATGTTTTTGCATTTGCAGATGTAATCCTCATTTTAGATAAAGTACGTCTTATACTGAACAAAAAATAAATAAATTTGTTACAAAGATTACATTAAAATTTGTATATTGTGTTTTATGCTAATTTATTTTGATATTTCTTATTTTATTTTATTATATATTCCTTTATTTCAACTTAGTTTATTATTATTAAATGCAACTTGACTGAATCGGAAAATTTCACGTTGTATATTAAACGAAAAAAAACGTCCCTTGATTTTAGGTGAAACGGCAACCGGCATCATGGCCGTATTGCATAGGCAGTATATTACCCACTATCTATATATCAATACGCTAACAAATTTACATACAATCAATTGACAGGCAGTTTCGCATACTTAACATACGTAAAATCATATAAAGTTATATGAATCGATTCGGCCTATTTTTGTTAAACAAATATTACTGTATTTGTTTATAATTAATAGAAAAAGTTTTTTGTAAATTCGAACAATTCATACAAATATCGAAATTCATTTCCGTGCACAAGCGCGCCATCTTTGGGAACAATTATCTAAGTGTTCTAATGCGAATTTCAAAGATCTAAAGCTTTATGTCTCCCCGCTAAATACGAAAGCACAAATGTTTCACCTACATACAAATATGGTTTCCCATTGTTGCCACTTACCTATAATAGCCCCTACCAAAATCCTAAAAAATTGTTCCAAAATAATTTGTAGCGTACCAAAAAATCTTAAATAGAATTAATTTTTGACCGGCCCATTTTTTGTGGCAAATTGAACTTACACGTAAATACATAAGTTTTTATTTAACAGATTCCTTGTTTTTATTTAGTTGTTTTCAAAAAAATATGAAATCACAAATAATGAGTAACTTTTGTTGAAACTAACTAATTTATTTATAACAATAATGGCAAATTTGCCCGAAAATGTGTTTGCATTTGCAGATTTAATCGTTATTTAGATAAAGTACGTCTTATACTGAACAAAAAAAAAGGTTCAAAAATATAACATTAAATTTTTTATATTGCCTTTTATGCTAATTTATTTTATTTCTTATTTTATTTTATTATATATTCTCTTATTTCAAATTGGTTTATTATTATTTAAATGCAATTTGACTAAATCGGAAAATTTCACGTTGTATATTAAACGTAACAAAAAAGCGTCCCAAAAAAGTTTCTAATTTATTCTGCTTTGTTATATCTTAGTATTATATTGTTCAAAGACGATATTTTATGGTAGATGTGGTCATATATATTCATGAAATGGAGTGTTTACAAATTTAATACAAATTAAGTACGTACATAGATCACAACGGGAATCCCAACATTAAATATTCGAACATTACAATCTTCATATTTCCACAATGATCACATTAAAACCCGGAAAAAGGCTAAGTGCACCTATTGCGTTTTTATATGGAACTGTTTGTCACTTCACTTAATTTTTTCGCAATTTAAGTACTTTATTTTGTTTTTTTTTCTTTAATTAAACATTTTTTTAGTAAACTCTGCCTTCTTTCTCATTACAAAATTTTTTTATATTTTTATTTTATTTTTTTTTCCTCCAATCTACCCGAAATTATTCTTTTGTGTCACACTTACATATTAGATATGTATTTATACAAAATTAAATGAAATAGGTCAAATTCCTTTAGCAAATTTCTTCGTTTTAACTAAAAGTTCATGTTTTTTGAATTATGACACTATTGAAGTAAATGGGCGATATATGTATATGGGTAATATAGGCCTACTGGGGAACCGTGCTCCCAAAACTAACTTCGGTAGCGCGCCAACGGGGACCCTCCCGGTGGTGTGGAAAAACCTATTTTTTCCATTCAATTTCAAGTAATTTCACCATAATTCTATGTCAATTTCATTGATTTTACATAATTTTTATATTTTTGTTTAAGGAGCTCCATACCAAAACGTTATAATACATGTGAAAAAGTTTGTAGAAAATTTGAGAAAATACAATCACAAAGTACAAAGTCTTAGATCAAATTAAAAATTGTAAAGAAAAAGTTAAGTAAGTTAGACCAGTTTGCTATATTTCCAAACACTTGGTGCATAGACTGAGTTGAAAAAAATACATGTTGGTCGAATTTCGTCCACAGGCGATACTAGTTTTTATTATTATTGAATAAATGAATTTTACAAATAACTTTGGTTTTACGTTGAATAGGATACAATTTTATCGTCAACAGTTTTTAGGATGTATTTGGTGAAAATTTGCCGGTATGTGTACAATGAAATAATATACTGATGAGTGAAGTGAGCTACATAGCCAGATCGTTGTAAGAACAAAGCGGTGTCTCAATGGTGCTGACGAATTGGAACTCACCCATTAGATTAACGACGAATTGGAACTCTACCCATTAAATGCATTTTAGCCATTAGATTAACTCTATCCAATACTGGCAAGTATTATAAATCGTGATTGGTGCTTGGTAGTCAATTCTAATATAAAATCGACACTCTGAAGTACTCTGCCAGCATGTATTAGTTTTTTGGCAATTGATTTCGTTACATATTGCACATGCCGGCCCCGTTTCATAACTGCTACGCAAACGGGTATGGTAGCGGACGATAATAAGGTGTGTAAGCTTTAGCAATACCTTTTAGAAGATGAGCAGCATCAATTAGGAAGAGGTCCTTTGGAAGTTGGGATCGGTAATGTGCAGATTTTAGAAACCGGCCGCTTGTAGAAGCCTTGTTTTGTGCGAACAGTGACGACCCGAACGAGGTTGCCTGATCCTGGATGTAGATCCGTGACGCGATTTAACAGCTATTGATTTGGGGTAGCAGGTCATCCTTTATCAAAACAAGCTCACCCACAGCTAAATTTGTTTCTTGTTGTCTCCACTTAGGGCGAGCTTGAAGATGAGAGAGACAATCCGTCGCCCATCTTGTCCAACACTGTTGGACCAAACGTTGAAGTTCAAAATATTGTGTAGACAAAGATTTATTTGCAGCCGAAGTTTACGGCGGAGACAGCTAGGCAACCCCTATTAAAAAATGTCCAAGAGTGAGTATCAACAAGTCATCGGGATCTGAAGCTAGTGGTCACGCCTCAATACGAATTAAAACCGTTGATAGCTGCTCATAAGTCAATCGCGTTCCACCGACGCACGGTGGGGTATTTGATCAATCTATCTGGCCAAAATTAAAACAGCAGTTATTTCTGTTCAAAAAGTGGTTGTCTCATTTTATATGTAGTTATGAAAGGAAATATTTGACAGTAAATTCACGGTGTTCCGCGCAGAATTACTATTGATTGGAACCCCGGTTTCGGATGAACCCGTGGTTATTTTTTTGGCGTTACATGAGATATGTCAATATGGATATCAAACGAAGAGTAGTTTAGTCCGCATTTCTATTGACATTTGTAATAAGGGTTGCCACTTAGGGTTGCCATCTCTCCTCCTTTTTTATATTTCTTTGTACATGCACTACCATCTCGGAAGCGGCTTAACCGATTTGAATCAAATTTGGTACCTCGATATAGTATTACATTTTAAGACTTCCCACCTAGGTGTTGCCACTGGGGATGTTTTCATAAGGTTGCCACCTTTTGCCAATAAGGGTATCAGCATCTTACAAAATTTATCACCACTCAAAAAATCGGGGGTATGCGCAGCCTTTTTGTTATTAAACTTTGAAACAAGCACAAGCTTATGTATTGCCAAAAAATTACTGACATAATATGCCATGAAAAAAAGATATAGGTTTTTAAAATTTTTAATATTGAAAAGCAGTAGTATTACAAATAGAAAAACTCAGTTAAAATATGTGTTATACAAAACCGAACATATGAATTTAAAAAAATTTACCTCTCCTAAAAGAAAATGTAAAAAGATTTGATTAAGGCTAAACTAGTGAACAAGTATTTAGGTTAGAAGGGTATATTGCTTTTAATCAAAAAATACATCGAACTGCACACAATTTTTATACAACTTTAGATGTACGCGGTTAACTACGTTATCGTTGCAGATATGTTTTTGGGTATGTCTACTACTCATTGGACATCTAGGAACGCCAGGGAGTATATTATGGAATATATTTAAAAACCGACTTTGGCCAGCTAAATTGAACAAATACCCCACCGTGCGACGGCTCTTTTTAAGTGGTATTTAATGGACTTTATTTTCGCTTCCCAAATCCCGTCAAAGTTGGGGGAATGAGTTGGATTGAAATGCCATTGAATATGTTGCCCAGTTAGTTTAGGGAATTACTTCGCGTTTAAAATCATCCCTAAATTTTTGGTAATTGCTTTTGAGAATGGGTTCTGCACCAATGAAGTTAGTGCCACAGTCACTGTAAATGTTGTGACAACGTCCACGTCGTCCAATCAAATGCTGTAAAGCCCATAAAAAAGTTAGGTAGACAGCGTGGTGACTGCTTCAAGATGCACGCCTTCTTAGCCAGGCAGATGAATATAGCAATGTAAACTCTATATATACAGTGTTCCCTCGATACTTCGACGATTTCAATTCAATTGGACCTGTTTAGTCTATTCCAGTTGCGGTTAACTCATTGAGCGGGCAAGTCTCCCATTAATTGAGTCAGTGACTGGGGTTTGTTACGAAAGCACGTGTTGCAATATCGGAGTTGATTACGCACTGTTTTTTGGCCATGTATTATCCAAAACTGCCGTCGAATGTATGCTAGCGATAATTGCGTGCCACCATGTAAAGTAATTTGATGAGCGAAGTTAATGAGGAGTTTCGTGAAGTGATGATTGTTTGGTAAAATCATAGGATGCTTTTGATCGTATGGCAGATTGGCATGTTTTAGCCGACCGCGAACGCGAAGAACTTTATTGGCGTCTATTTATTTATTTATTTATTATTATTATTACAGCTTTTATGCCTAGATTTACAACATATAAACTTATCACATGTAATATGAAATCTCTATCGTATCACAGTTGTGCGACAATATAAGTATAATTTATTTTTAAACATATTTAAGTCTTCACAGTTTCTAATTTCTACAGGAAGCTCATTAAATCTTTTTAGACCTTTATAAAACAAGTTAAGCTGTCCTCTTTCCGTTGTAAAGAGCGGAAGTCTGAAGCTATTTTTATTTCTCGTATTAATATTGTGAACGTCTCTTTGATATACAATATTGTTGCTCAAATACTCTGGTAGATTACCTTTTTTAATATTAAAAATAAAAATCATCACAAAGAAAAGGATCCGTTGTTTTACACTAAGCCATTGCAATTCGTTTAGCATTTCTCTTGTCGGAGTATCGTATTTTTTCTTTAGAATAAACCTCATCGCTTTATTTTGCATTTTTTGTAAACTGTCTATCACACTATCTGCCACTAAAAACAATATGGTAGGGCAGTAATTAAAATGAGGTTCCACGATTGTTCTATATACAAGAAATTTTATGCTTTTTTGAAACAAATTTACATGATCTGTATAAAAAGCCTATCTTTTTTGCAATCTTTTGCTTCAAGTCGTTTACATGATCTTCGAATTTCACTTTATTATCAATAACTATACCTAGGTATTTTATTTTATCTACTTCCATAATTTTGCAGTTTCCGATTTTTAGTTCATTTGTATTACTAATAAGTGTTCTACTTAAGATCATATATTTGGTCTTATCAGCATTTATCTTTAATTTATTTTGGCACATCCAGAGATATACACTATCTAAATCTGATTGCATTTTTTCAATAGCTACATTGAGATTTTTATCGCTTATCATAATAAGGGTATCATCTGCAAACAATTTGATATCACAATGGTTTACTGCTTTGACTATGTCATTTATATATATTTTAAAAAGTATTGGTGCAAGTATCGATCCTTGTGGAAGGCCGATATTAACAGCTTCTTCACTTGATATAGAAGTACCATTAATTAATGTTTGTTGACGTCGGTTGGAGAAATAACTTTTAAACCAGTCCAGCGCTTTGTCTCTTATGCCGATACTATACAGTTTATCCATCATAATTTGGTGAGATACAGTTTCGAAAGCTCGTTTTAGGTCCAAAAATACCGCAATTACGTAGTTTCTTTCATTTAGTTGATTTTTCCACTCAAAAACAATTGAATTTAAAACCGTCTCACATGAGTGTTTTTTTCGAAAACCTGATTGCTTCGAAGTTATAATTTTATTTAATTCAATGTATTCTTGCAGCTGCTCTTTTACAATTAATTCGATGATTTTCTCATCTGCTGGCAATGTATTTATTGGTCGCATTTCATTCGATTTTATGGTATTTTTGACTTTATAAACTGGCGTTACCGTAGTAAGTTTCCAACAATCTGGCATGGTAGCATGGTAAAATTAATTAAAATTGGTTTACACATAACATACGTATATAAAAATTGTGCTTCAGACACGGCATCTTTTATCAGTTTCCTTGAAAACGAAGTTTTGAAAAGCTCTATTATAATTGGTGATTTCAATTAAATTTGCTAAATAATAATAATGAAACTGTTAACTACCTCAACACCATCTACAGTAACGGCTTCATTTGGTTGAATAGTTTATGTCAAGAAATGTTTACAAGAAACAAAAATTCCATTGGAGTATAATTGATCACTTTTTATCAGATAAGTTGAGCTATCATCACTTCTTTTCCCTGGAAGATAATCCGATTTCAGATCATAGATTAATATACATTGACATAGAGATGAATCAAAAATTTATTAAAGATAATAATGTTACGCTGCTGGAGGTATTTGGCTATAGTGCTTTTGAAAATACTGGTGAAATCAATGAAATCATACAAAGCTTTTCTTTTAGTGATTTCTATGTCTCCCTATCAAATTGTAAAAAACAATATACAAAAAAGATAAAAAAAATCAAGAGATGACTGCAGGAATCCCTGGATGACTTCAGAGCTTGCTAACATGATCAGAGATAAAAATAAGTATTGTCACGAATATTAGCAGCACTAAGGGATTCTATCATCTCTAAGCCGATGCTAACCAGTGATTCAAGTCACATCAATAATTCAATCATTATGACTACACATATGTACGTATACGAAGGGAGAAGCAACGCACAAACACATGCAGATATCTTATCTGAGATATGCAATATAATTGTGGAAGTGTCGCTCACAAACACACGCGCATATGATAGCTATACACGTACATCTGTAGTTAAAATTATAACAGATAACCAACTAGTAAGTTCTAGAAATGGAACCGCCTAGAAGATGCAACGGGAAAATCAAAGAGTATAAAAGGCAACCACGATAGAGACGCTGCAAGCAGTTTTAATTAAGACGCTATCTGGCGAGCAATAGCAGTATTATTTATTGTGAAGTACTTTAATAAAGGGCACTTTCCACTATTCAATATTGGAGTCATTTATTCAACAATTTAGTGATTCGAACTTAGCAGAAGGTTGCAAATAAGAGGATTTGCACTAAATTCGTTACAATTGGTGTCAGAAGAGGAATTGATGAATAAATTCCGAAGATTGGGAATACAACTTGGACATGGCAAAGTTAAGTGAATTGAGGATCCAGCAACTGAAAAAGGAGTTGGAGAACCGTGGATTGAATACAACCGGCAATAAGATCGAACTTCAGACACGGCTACGAGAGGTAATGGAGTCGCAAGGAATTGATGTGGACGAGTATGTCTTTTATCCTGATGGGACAAGACAACAACAAAAATTGAAGAGAAAAACGAAACATCGCAGACAGTTACGAGCACACACTTGAAGATGATTTTGGCTGCAATATCTGCACAAACATCGACAGTAACATCAATGTCGTCGCAAATGTCAGAAATGTCGTCACAAATGTCATCCCAACTGGAATCGCAGGAGAACCGCATAACGTCAAAGATTGAAGCACAAGAAACGTGTATTTCACAAATGTCGACACAGATTACATCCAAGAGGGAATCACGGGAGGCACGTATAGCATCTCAACTGGAATTGCAGGAGAACCGTATAAAATTGAAGAGTGAAGCACAAGAGGCACGAATATCCGAAATGTCGGCACAACTATCAGCGCAGATCTCTGCACAACTGGAAGAGCAAGAAGGACGTATTTCTTCGAAGATGGAGGCGCAAGACACAACAATTTTGCAAATTGAGAACAAAATCGATGCCGAGATTGAAACATTGCGAGGTCATATACAGGAGTTGCAACTAAATCGCCCAGTTGTTTCAGCAAGCAATGCGAAGGTAAAAGCTCCATATTTTTACGGCTCTGTTCCTTCCCAGGGGGCCTACTCTGTATTGCGATGCGAAAGGCAGTGCGATGCGAAAATAAATTGCGATGCGAAAGGTAATTGGAACTCTGTAGCGCTATCGCATCGCTAACAATGTCGCTTTTTTATTTTTCGCAAATTTTTTGCTTGGGTATGCATCACTGACCAAACTCAAAGAAAGAGAACAAAAGAAACAAGGCGATTCGAGTTTCGGCAAACGATTAATTTTTGTTGAACAAATTAAAAAAAGGATTCTGTAGCATTATGGAACGATTTAAATGAAGAAAGGATTGATTTAAATGAAGACATCCTCCCAGTTCAGAAATTGAACTGAAGAAGTGAACGTGATAAATACAGAAAACGTGGAAAATAATAGAATGGGAAATATTGCTAGTTGTATCAGAGAACAAATAAAAAATGACATGATTTCCAATAGAAATGCTTTATAAAAAAGTGGTTTCGATTTAATTGTTATTTATTTATGTATTTTAAGTCCACTAGGATTACAAATTGTTGCTTTTGTGTTTGTTTTGTTTTTTGAGTTGTCCTATATATTTTTAAATGAATATAAAGATATCAATTTATAAAATCATCAATTAATACTTACGTATTTGAACAATGCGAATGCCTATTACTTGTAGCAAGAAAAATGCGAAAATGAATGCTGTTTGACATTCACTTTCGCTTTACAGAGTGCCGGCAATGCGAAAAGGGAGAAAAATTGCGAATGGGCAAAATGTGAATGCGAAAGTCAAAATATACATGCGAATGTCAAGATACAGAGTACCGATTTTGCGATTTCGCGTATTTTTTCTTTCGCATCGCAATACAGAGTAGGCCCCCAGGTGTTTAACATTCAGTATGAATAGACCGCGGCAGTGAACAACTGGAGTGCTGAAGATAAAGTTGCTGCACTATTCGTGGCATTGAAAGGATCTGCTGCTGAAATCCTACAGACTATTCCCGAGGGGGAGCGGAACAACTACGAAACATTGATGAGTGCTCTAGAGAGGCGATACGGAAGCGAACACAGGAAGCAGATACAACAAATAGAGTTGCAAAACCATTACCAAAAAGTTAATGAGACTTTGCAAGAGTTTGCTTCGGATTTTGAAAGGTTGGCTCATTTGGCAAATGCGGACGCACCCGTGGAATACACCGAGAGGGTAAAAATCCAGAGTTTTATAAATGGCATACGGGACGTGGAAACGAAGCGAGCCACATACGCAAACCCAAAGCCAACATTTGCTGAAACAGTATCACATGCATTGACTCAGGAAACTGCCTCCCTATTGAGTAAACCAGCATATAAGGCTCATCGTGTGGAAGTAGAAAGACCACAGTGGGTAGACACAATTTTGGAAGCATTGAAGGGTACACAGCAGAAGAATATTGATGCAGCCAAATGTTTTAAGTGTGGAAAGCCAGGGCACATTGCGCGTTATTGCAACACCAACCCTAACAGTTCCAAAAATGTGGGTGGTCGTAAACACAGGTCTGAGGGAGATGAGCAAATCTCCAAGTCCACTCAATCGTTAAACTAAAGAGAGTCAGCCGCAAGGGGCGACAGCTGGCTCCCTCAATTGAATGCCCCATAATCTCTATCTCGCAAAATGGAAGAAGGTCAAGCAATCTTACTGTCGGAGGGCATGTGGATGGAAAGGAACGTTTACTGACTGTAGATACGGGTGCATCTCATTCCATCATTCGAGCGGATTTAGTCAACAAGAAGATAAGACCATTGCATGGAGCAAGATTGCGTACAGCCACTGGATAAGACACCACGGTTCTAGGTGAAATAGCATGTGGAGTCGCAATTGGGAACGTCACGGTAGTACAAAATTTTATAGTGGCAGAGATTGTTGATGAAATCATAATTGGAGTGGACTTCTTAATTGGCCAAGGCATCAAGATCGATATGCAAAGCAAGAAGATGCGATATAAGAACATGGATGTGCCACTTAATTTCAGCTACGAGAGAGGCTACAGCAGTAAGCAAGTGTTGGTGGAAGAGAGTCAGCAAATACCACCAAAATCCGAAGCAGTCATCAGGGCAAAGGTTGATGGAGGTTGTGGGACAAACAAATTGTGGGTTGTCGAGGCAGCAAACAAATCAACACCGAACATACTTGTAGGAAAAACCTTGGCTATATCAAAACGGGATGGACGTATCCCGATAAGAGTACTCAATAAGTTCAAGTCACCACTCAAACTGATCAAAGGAGCTATTTTGGGAAAGATGCCAAGAGGCTCAAGTAGTTATTAACTGTTAACAGCTCTAGAAACACGTTTCATCTAGTAATACTGATCTTTCAAATGACATCACGGCATGGACGCAGGGGCTAGAGGAAGCCAATCAGAGTAAGGCAAAATAACTGCTCCTAAAGTACGCGAACATATTTGACCAGGATGGTTCCAAATCAGGCCACACCAACGTTGTGAAATATCAAATTGACACTGGAGATGCGAGGCCGATCCGTCAACCTACACGTAGTGTTCCACTGGTGAAGCGGTAAGTTGTGAGTCAAATCATACAAGAAATGAGCGACAGCGGCGTCATCGAACCATCAGCTAGTCCATGGAGCTAACCGGTAGTACTTGTAAAGAAGAAAAATGGAAAACTGAGGTTTTGCGTGGACTACCGGAAGTTGAATGACGTAACGATAAAGGATAGCTACCCATTGCCAAGAATTGACGGCAATCTGGACCCGCTCTTTGAAGTTAAGTCCCAAAAAGTGTGCGCTGTTTAAAAAGGAAGTAAATTATTTGGGTCACAAGGTAACGACAGAGGGCATCTGCACTGCTAACGAAAAGATAGAGGCTGTAAAGGATTGGTTAAGACCACAGAACCTACATGAATTGAGAAGTTTCCTTGGGCTGTGCACATATTACCGCCGATTTGTACCAAATTTTTCCAGCCTAGCTCATAGCCTCCATGAGCTTATAAGAAAAAATAAAGCTTTTGAATGGAAGAAGGAGCAAGAAGTGGCTTTCCAAACATTGAAGGAGTGTTTGTGCACTGCCCCAATGTTAGCATATCCGATTCCAGGAGCAACATTTATTCTAGGTACAGATGCGAGTGGATATGCTATAGGAGGCGTTTTATCACAACTGGTCGATGGACAGGAGAAGGTACTTGCATAACCAGAGAGGAACTACTGCGTTACGCGGAGAGAGCCGTTGGCATTGGTAGAGTGCATTAAACATTTTCACAAATACCTCTACGGCCAGCGATTCCGTGTCAGGACAGATCACGCAGCGTTGAAATGGCTCCTGCAGTTCCGTAATCCGGAAGGACAATTGGCATGGTGGATCCACTGACTTTTCCATTGAGTATCGAAAAGGTAGTACCCATGGAAATGCTGATGCAATATCACGAAGACCATGTAGTTTGGAATGCCAGCACTGTTCAAAGGCCGATGCTAAAGAAGACATTATAGATGTCCGGCTAATGACTATAAGATGCAAACGTCATTATAGCTGTGAAGTTGCATTTTATTTTGCTGTGTTTATTTTGCGAGTTTTAAATTATAATACTACTTTGTGACAAAAATAATTGCGAAAACCTAGAGTTCATTTTAATACAATTGGTTTGCTTTGAAAAGTTCAGAATTTGTGAATTTTTAAGTTTTTAATCAATTTCTTATTATTCATTTTGTGTTTGCCGAGTCATTGTGCATTTGTGTTTTTGTTGCAATTTTGATTGGCACCTTTTCACCTTGCAATTGTTTTTGTGCGCACACTTTTTGTTTTTCTCGCTATTTACCAATTACTGTCTTGGCAGCTATTTGCGTCGCTTTTTAAGTGTCAAGTGACAGTGACTCTAAAACTGCTAGCTACCGCTAAGCTCCCAAACTTTCAGAGTTGCTTTATATATACCTTTCTCATTCTCAGTGCTATTTCAACTGTTTTTTCTTTGTAATTTACAAACATATCTTTACCATTTCTATATTCTTATACTAGTCTATTTTCACCTTTCTATAAAAAATGACTTGCATTTTCAAAAACTGTCAGGTAAAAAGCGAATCCGAACGTTTTGTCTCTTGCTGGCTTTGCGATGGGCTCGCCCATGGAAAGTGCGCGGGACTGACGGCTAGAGTTGTTGACACTGTCAATGATGGGGAGAAGGGAGTACGTTGGTCATGCATTAAATGCAGATCAACTGAGGTTGACCTATTTAAACTGTTTAGACAAACACGAAATGCGTTTTCTGAAATTGCTAAAGAGTTTTCCATAATCACGGAAAAGTTCAATCAATACGATAGCTTGTTCAAATCCTTCAAGTGTTTGGATGAGTTACCGCATTTTTATACTCAGTTGAGCAGAGCTCACAGAGTATATTAAACTTGATTGGATAACGGTTGGTTGTACATATATAAAGGAATCGAGATAGATATAGACTTCCATATATCAAAATAATCAGGATCGAAAAAAAATTTGATTGAGCCATGTCCGTCCGTCCGTCCGTTAACACGATAACTTGAGTAAATTTTGAGGTATCTTGATGAAATTTGGTATGTAGATTCCTGCGCACTCATCTCAGATCGCTATTTAAAATGAACGATATCGGACTATAACCACGCCCACTTTTTCGATATCGAAAATTTCGAAAAACCGAAAAAATGCGATAATTCATTGCCAAAGGCGGTTAAAGCGATGAAACTTGGCAGATGGGTTGACGTTATGACACAGAATAGAAAATTAGTAAGATTTTGGACAAAGGGCGTGGCACCGCCCACTTTTACAAGAAGGTAATTTAAAAGTTTTGCAAGCTGTAATTTGGCAGTCGTTGAAGATATCATGATGAAATTTGGCAGGAACGCTACTACTATTACTATATATGTGCTAAATAAAAATTAGCAAAATTGGATGAAGAACACGCCCACTTTTTAAAAAATTTTTTTTTAAATTCAAATTTTAACAAAAAATTTAATATCTTTACTGTATATAAGTAAATTAAGTCAAAATTCAACTCCTGTAATGATATGATGCAACAAAATACAAGAATAAAAGAAAATTTCAAAATGGGCGTGGCTCCGCCCAGTTTCATTTAGTTTGTCTAGAATACTTTTAATGCCATAAGTCGAACAAAAATTTACCAATCCTTCTCAAATTTGGTAGGGACATAGATTCTGTGACGGTAACTGTTCTCTGTGAAAATGGGCGAAATCGGTGGAAGTCACGCCCAGTTTTTATACACAGTCCACCGTCTGTCCTTCCGCTCGGCCGTTAACACAATAACTTGAGCAAACAACGATATATCTTTACTAAACTTAGCCCATCTACTTATCTGAACTCACTTTATCTTGGTATAAAAAATGGCCGAAATCCGACCATAACCACGCCCACTTTATCGATATCGAAAATTACGAAAAATGAAAAAAATGCCATAATTTTATACCAAATACGAAAAAAGGGATGAAACATGGTAACTGGATTGGTTTATTGACGCAAAATATAACTTTGGAAAAAACTTTGAAAAATGGGTGTGACACCTACCATATTAAGTAGAAGAAAATGAAAAAGTTCTACAAGGCGAAATCAACAGCCCTTGGAATCTTGGCAGGAATACTGTTAGTGGTATTGCATATATAAATAAATTAGCAGTACCCGACATATGATTTTCTGGATCACCTGGTCCACATTTTGGTCGATATCGCGAGAACACCTTCACATATACATCTAAGGGCCACTCGCTTTTAAAACCCTCATTAATACCTTTAATTTGATATCCATATCGTACAAACACATTCTAGAGTCACCCCTGGCCAACCCTAATGGCGATATCTCGAAAAGGCGTCCACCTATAGACCTAATGCCCACTCCCTCTTAAAATGCTCAGTAACACCTTTCGTTTGATACCCATATCGTACAAACACATTCTAGAGTCACCCCTGGCCCACCCTAATGACGATATCTCGAAAAGGCGTCCACTTATAGACCTAATGCCCACTCCCTCTTAAAATGCTCAGTAGCACCTTTCGTTTGATACCCATATCGTACAAACATTCTAGAGTCACCCTTGGTCCACCTTTATGGCGATATCTCGAATGGCGTCCACCTATAGAACTAAGGATTACTCCCTTTTAAAATACTCATTACCATCTTTCATTTGATACCCATATCATACAAACACATTCTAGAGTCACCCCTGGCCCACCCTAATGGCGACATTTCGAAAAGGCGTCCACCTATAGACCTATTGCCCACTCCCTCTTAAAATGCTCAGTAACACTTTTCGTTTGATACCCATATCGTACAAACAAATTCTAGAGTCAGCCCTGGTCCACCTTTATGGCGATATCCCTAAATGGCGTCCATCCATAGAACTATGGCCTACTCTCTCTTAAAATACTCTTTAATACCTTCCATTTGATACACATGTCATACAACCACATTCCAAGGTTCCCTAGGTTCATTTTCCTACATGGTCATTTTCCTTTTTTTGTCTCCATAGCTCTCAACTGAGTATGTAATGTTCGGTTGCACCCGAACTTAGCCTTCCCTACTTGTTTTAAATAGAAATAGAGACAACCGCGATAATAAACAAAAACACTCTGAAGACTCACCTAACGCTTTGAATCTTAATCCTGCTCAGAACAATAATCTTCTGCAAGTGGAGCTCATAGACTTAGCTTCCCCTAATCCGCAAGCTGTGGTTCATCTACTTCTAAGGCCGAGAAAAAAACCTTAGAGTCTCAAACTGTAACTTCTGAAACTGTAACTTCTCAATCTGTGACTTATTATTCAGAAGCACCGGCTAAGAAGCTGGTTGTAGTCCCGCTCAAAAAATCGATTTTTGTATCTCGCTTTGACAAAGACACTTCCGTTGAGGATATCAAGTCTTATGTCACTTCGAAAATGACTTTAAGACAATTTAAATTTAATTACGAAAGAAACATTTCTTCATTTAGAATTGATGTCTACTCAAAAGATTTTGATAAACTTTTGGACAGCGCATTTTGGCCCCTGGCGGTCAGGGGCTTTTGATCGCGAATTTGTGCATAAGACTATTGAGATTACTCAAAATGTAGCTAAAATTCCTCCTCAAAGTTCCGATCCAAAAAACTTAATTTAACATCTTGCTTAAACATTTACTATCAAAACGCTAGAGGCTTAAATACTAAATTAACTGACTTATATTTGAAAACCATTCACTGTAACTATAATATTATTGATTTTACCGACACATTGCTGAAACCAATGTTTTAAATTCCGAAATTTTTTGCGGTGAGTATCAGACCTATAGAAATGATCACTTAAATAGAACCGGAGGTGGTGTCTTGCTAGCTGTACATTATTCAATTCCATCTGAAGATGTTAATTTGGGCGAAGTTGATTCCATCGAGTTTAAACGCATCCGAATCTTACTAGGCCGGGATCATATTTACTTAGCCGTTTGCTATATTCCACCGTCTTCTGATCTATCAGTGTATATGCACCATATTTCACTGTTACAATAAGTCAACTCGATGATAAAGCCCACGGACTCAATGATTGTTTTAGGCGACTTTAGCCTGCCACATATATCTTGGAATACCGTTGATCACAATATTGTCCCCGTATCATCCAAGATGCATAACAATGACTTTTGGATGGAATACTGATCTTTGCCTTAATCAGATCAACTTCTTTCCGAATAAGTATGGAAAATTCTTAAACTTAGCATTTGTTGACGACATATCTAAATTCTCTATAAATCGGTGTGAACCTCTTGTTTTGCCAGAAGACGTTTACCATTCTTCTCTGAGATAACTTACGAAATCATAAGCAACGAAGTCGGCTGCACTAACAAAACACGTGGCTCTATCAGATGCTTTGATTTTTCCAAAACTAAGATAACGTGGCCTCGATATAAAGAGGATGTAGAGCAAAACGTTTTACATTTTAATAAAACCATTTATACTTTATTTGAAAAAACATGTGCCCAAAGGCACATGCTCGTACACTGAGCCAGTGCAAGCCTGGTTTACTAAAGCGCTAAAAGCTTTAAAAAATAAGAAATCACGTTTATTCACATTATATAAGAGAACCGGTTTACATTCTGATTATGCACGGTACGCTATTTTCCGTCATAAGTATTTTGAACTTAATAAAAAGTGTTATAAAGCTTACATATGTCAAATTAAAAGAAACATTATTTGCAACCAGAAGTTTTTTTATAATTTCGTAAATTCTAAACGCAGAACTAACGGGTTTCCTTCTGCCATGAAATTTAGAAATAGAATTTCCAGCGACGGTCAAGAGATTGCAAACTTCTTCGCTCAATTCTTTCACTCTAATTACTCTGCTGTGGTTGATTCATCACCTACAAATTATCCGTATGAGCTCCATTCTAGTAACTCAATATATGCCCCACATTTGTTGCCTGAAGATGCTCTACTACATCTAAAGACCCTAAAAGAATCCTTCAAATACGGTCCAGATTTTATCCCAACATGTTTTATGAAAAAATGTGCGGAATACATTTACCAGCCCCTTACTGATCTGTTTAACCTCTCTTTAAAAAATGACATTTTCCATACGGCTTGGAAGGAATCTTTTCTTATCCCACTCCATAAAAAAGGAAGCAAGCCGTCTATTGAAAACTATCGTGGAATAGCAAAGCTCTCCGCTATCCCTAAGCTTTTCGAAGCAATCGTTACTAATCACCTTACGTTTTCGATTTCTACATTGATAGATAGTTCTCAGCATGGCTTTTGTAGAGCCAAATCAACCACAACCAATTTGCTTGAATTTACAACTCACGTCTTTGATGGGTTTAGAAACAATCATCATACCGACGTTATATACACTGATTTCAGCAAAGCATTCGACAAAGTACGCCACTCATTACTTGTTTATAAACTCGAACTGCTTGGTTTTCAACCTGGCATAACTCGCTGGATCTCCTCCTATCTTTGCGTTAGAACTCAAAGAGTAATTTTTAAAAAAATTTGTTCGAATGTCATCGATGTTCCCTCCGGTGTGCCTCAGGGCAGCCATCTCGGTCCTATTCTGTTTTTGATCTTTATAAACGATGTTTCCACAACTATAAAATATTCTAAAATTTTAATGTATGCAGACGACGTAAAACTTTTTAAGTCATACGCGTCGGTTGAAGAACGTTCTGTACTCCAGGCGGATTTAAATCGTTTAGTTACTTGGTGTAATGCGAATTTTATGCCACTCAACATAGAAAAATGTAAATCCATGTGTTTTTCACGTGGGAACATACAGCCAGCTTCCTACACAATTGATGGCCAAACTCTGGAAAGCGTTGATGTTTTTGTCGACTTGGAAGTTACAATGAATTGCAAACTTAGTTTCAACCCTCATATTAATGCCACAGTCAATAAAGCGAGAGGAGTTTTAGCATTTGTGAAAAGATAGGCAAAAGAGTTTAGTGATCCTTACGTTACAAAAACCCTTTTTACATCATTGGTGAGGCCGGTATTAGAATATGGATCGATAATTTGGAATCCGCGTTACCAAGTTCATGTGGATAGACTAGAATCAATTCAAAAACAGTTTTTACTTTTCGCCTTGAGAAATCTTCAATGGGACTCTCCGTATAATCTTCCTCCATACACTAATCGATTAAAACTAATAAATCTTCCTACCCTTGCAAGTCGTAGAGAAATGCTAGGTGTACTATTTATGGCTAGACTTTTAAATGGATTGATTTCAAGCCCATTTCTTTTAAACGAAGTAAACTTCAGTGTTCCATGCCGAGCTTCAAGAGATTATAAACCTATAATTCTTAAACAATGCAGAAGCAATTTCCAACTACACGAACCTTTTCTATGTTTGTGTGAAGGTTATAACTCTCACTCGAGAATAATTTATGTTTCGGACTCGCTCTTTGCCATAAAAAAGACGGTTCTATCTTCTCCTAACAATTAAAAAATTATATTTATACTTTTAATCTATTGTATTTTGTGAATCTATATTTCTCAGCTGACGAGTTTCTCTGTAGCTGAGCGGTTTTAGATCTCGGCGCTTAAGAAGCCACGGCCTCTCAAAGACTCAGTAACAAAAAAAAATTATAAATAACACATAAATAAAAATTAGGATACGTGTACGGATGAATGGGACAAGGAACAACTAAGAAAGTGTCAGCTAGAAGATACAGATCTGTCACATGTTATGCAAGGGCTCGAACGAAACGAAAGACCAAACCGAGAAGAGATGTCAACAGAGAGTCGCATTGCGAAGTCATATTGGGCACAGTGGAACAGTTTCGAATTGATATCCGGTTGCCTCATCGAGTATGGGAGAGTGAGGATGGTAAATGGAAGAAGAAACTGATAGTTGTTCCCAGAAAGAGGATTCCTGACGTGCTCAGCGAGCTGCATAATGCTCCAAGTGTAGGTCATCTTGGAATCACGAAGACGCTGGAAAAAATTAAGCAGAGATTCTATTGGGTTGGTTGCCGTCAGTCGGTCACCGAGTGGATGGCGAACTGCGAGGTTTGCAGCAGAGCGAAAGGGCCCAAAACCCGAAGTCATGGCCAGATGAAGCAATATAACTCGGGTGCGCCATTTGAAAGGATCGCTATGGATGTCGCAGGTCCATTTCCTACTAGCATCTGCGGAAACAAATATGTACTGGTGGTTATGGATTATTTCAGCAAATGGTCAGAGGTATACCCAATCCCAAATCAAGGAGCGGAAACAGTAGTAGAAGTGTTTATAAACAATTTGGTTGCAAGGTATGGGGTACCAATGGAGTTACATTCTAACCAAGGCAGGAATTTCGAATCAGCTGTGTTCCAGGAAATGTGTAAATCATTGGGCATTCGAAAAACACGGACAACTGCATTGCATCCTCAGTCCGATGGTATGGTGGAACGTTTCAATAGAACCTTGGAGGAGCATTTAAGGAAAGTAGTAGACAAGTACCATAAGGACTGGGATATACACATATCATTATTCTTGATGGCCTACCGATCGGCAGTACATGAGACAACGGGCCAAACTCCCGCAGAGGTAATTTTTGGCAATGACCTTCGACTGCCAGCTGATTTGAAGTATGGGATAAATGCCGATGCGGAGCGAAATGTCAAGAAATCCACTGGTGTCTTGGAAGAAGAGCTGAGACTGATACACGATCTGGTAAGGCAACGAGCAAAAATTATGAGTGACAAGATGAAAGTGAGGAACGATAAAGCAATTAATTATGAAGGGTTTCAGGAAGGAGATTTGGTGCTGTTATACAACCCACAACGGAAAAAATGTTTGTCCCCGAAATTGCAGTGTAATTGGGAGGGCCCATCCAAAGTTGAAAAACGGATCAACGATGTAGTGTACCGCATGCAAACCATTGGCAAACCACGAACCAAAATTAAAGTGGTTCATTTGGAAAGGCTGGCAGCGTTTATATCGAGAGATTTGTCTGATCGGGTCGATAAGACTTAGGTCGAGGGCAGTGTCACGAATATTAGCAGCACTAAGAGATTCTATCATCTCTAAGCCGATGCTAAGCAGTGATTCAAGTCACATGAATAATTCACTCATTATGACTACACATATATACGTATACGCAGGGAGGAGCTACGCACAAACACATGCAGATATCTTATCTGAGATATGCAATATAATTGTGGAAGTGTCGCTCACAAACACACGCGCATATGATAGCTATACACGTACTTCTGTAGTTATAATTATAACAGACAACCAACTAGTAAATTCTAGAAATGGAAGCGCCTAGAAGATGCAACGAGGAAATCAAAGAGTATAAAAGGCAACCACGGTAAAGGCGCTGCAAGCAGTTTTGATTAAGACGCTATCTTGCGAGCAATGGCAGTATTGTTTATTGTGAAGTACTTTAAAAATGCCATTTTTCCACTATTCAATATTGGAGTTATTTGTTCAACAGTTTAGTGATTCGAACTTAGCAGAAGGTTGCAAATAAGAGGATTTGCAGTAAATTCGTTACAGTATTATAAAATGAAAATAAAGTATAGGAACAACCTTTTTTTTTGAAAATCAGTACAATCACAAAAAATTTAAGTTCGAAATATGACAACTATTTGAAAAAACAATATTTGGTAAAAAATAACGAAAACATACATCTGGAAAAAGACGTGGTATTATAAGCAAATATTTATGCAAAGAAGTGAAAATGTACTGATATCAGCCAAATTATACATAAAAATAAAACTATTACAAAAGCATTGAGATTGCTAATAGTCTCAATGAATACTTTGTCACACTTGTTGAAATGCCAGACACAATCAACTTCATAGATAATCCAGCAAATAATATAAGATATGCATTCACTTTAGCAGAGTGTAATACCCTAGAAGTTACAAAAGTGATAGATAGTTTGAATGTAAAATCCGCCAATGCCCAGATGGAATCTCTGCGAAATTTATAAAAAAATATAAAGATGATCTAGCTGATCCGATCGGCAAATTCATAAACGATTGTTTTCGATCAGTTCAGTACCCAGATGAGCTTAAGATTGGCTCAGTGGTTTCCTGTGCATAAAGGAGTAACTAAGGAATTGTGTTCAAACTACCGGCCCATAACCAAGCTTAGCACCATCGATAAAATATTTGAAAGCATACTACTTAACCGTCTCAAACAATTTCTAACTCAAAATGAGATAATTAATAAAAAGCAGTTCGGCTTTGTGGAAAACTCAAATACAATGGCAGCATGCTTATCATGTACAGAGTTCATATATGAAAACCTTGATAAAAAGAATCATTTTTCTCTATTAGCAATAGATTTATCGAGGGCTTTCGATTCTATCAATTTAGAAATAATGGTTTGGTGGGAAGTTCTTCCTTTTCCCCTTCTATATTTTTCTTTAATTAGGAAATTATAATTAGATACAAGGAAATTTAATTTTTCTAAAATATCTTTTCCTAAGATAAGAAACTCACACAACATTTTTATATACATAGATTTCGAAAAAACTATTGTAATAAAAAACACTTACGCTTTTCTTAACAGCGCAGTACAGTACCAATGAAAAAAGCGGAAATACATATGTATGTCACACTTAAACAGCACAAAAAATTTGAATTTAAAAATTGAAAAACTTGCGAAGAAACAATGCGTCACACTTAAACACACTTGAATTTAAAAATCAAAATACTATGTAGTTTAAAGCTTGCATTCCTTTTTTCCTTGTATTATTTTCATGACCATACATATATATAATGGAAGAAACATGGCCTCCTATTTAAAATTAGTATATTTTTTTTTAAATATCTATGTATCAGCATGCACTGATTTTCGTTATATTATTTTAATGTAGATACATATGTATAAGAGAAAAAACATGGCCTACGATCTAACTTTTCTTTATTAAATTTGAAATATCATATTTATTTGCTCGCATAAATGTTTTTTTGTTTTTCGTTGTGTTATTTGTATATCTGTTTCTATTGGTTTTATAATATGTATGTAAGTGTATTGCTTGGTTTTGTATCTTCCCCTGCTACATTGTAAAGCATTTTTTATACTCTACGTATTTTATGATCAAATAAACTTAGTGTACAATTTTTAACCCGGTGGCAACCTTAACACAAATATTTTCTGGGTCAGCTTTCCTAAATTTCTTTAATTTGATACCCCTACATACATTTCAATCATTGATTTTCACATATTTTCTTGATCTAATATATATATTTCAAACAGGAGGCAACCTTAAAAAACAGATTTTGAAATTAGGGATACTACGTATCTTCGAAAATATACACGTTATTCTATAATACGTTTCTTTTATTAATATACTACAATCTACATTTTTTAAGAAGGTGGCAACTCTATTTTTTTATGCTAAAAATGATCCTGGTACTACGGGGAACAAACAATACGTAAAAGGAATAATTTAAATTGGTTAAGTAGGTCTTGGGTTTTGAAGCCTGTAACAAACTCACACAACATTTTTATATACATAATATTGTAACGAATATTAGTAACACTAAGGGTATTGTCATCTCTAAGCCGATGCTAAGCAGTGACGTGAATGCACACCAATAACCTGAGAAGCAACGCAAAAGTCAACTAGTAGATTCTGGAAATGGAAGCGTCTAGAAGATGCGAACGAGGAAATCAAAGAGTATAAAAGGCAGCGACAGATAGAGGCGCTAGAATCAGTTTTGATTAAGCACGCAATCTGTCGGGCAATAGTAGAGTTAGCAAGTTATCATTAAGCGAAATATAAGTGTTATTGTGAAGTACTTTAATAAAGGCCATTTTGCATTATTGAAGAGTGGAGTTATTTATTCAACAGTTTAATTCGAACTTAGCAGAAGGTCTCAAATAAGAGGATTTGCAGAAAATTCGTTACAATATATAGATAAATTGAACACACCATTAAATAAACAAACAAAAATATGTAAACGTGAGCCCGAGTTTACAAAGCTTCTAATTCGCAACGAAAAACGGAACATAAAAAAAAACATATCTACATAACACACAAACTAATATAGAGACAGAATATTTCAATTGTGTTGTTAGTGCAAAAATGAGGTAAACTGAAATAAGTATGAAAACAAATACAAGCAGGATAGTGTAGTGGTTAAGGCAACTGCAGTTTCACCGTGTGATTCGCGGTTCGAATCTCTGTGAAACCTTTGATAATTCGCAATGAAAAAAGGAACTTTACAAAAACAAATCTACATAACACACAAATTAATATAAAGACAAATTATCTCAGTTGTGTTGTTAGTGTAAAAGTGAGATAAATTGAAATAAGCATGAAAACAAATACAAGCAGGATAGTCTAGTGGTTAAGGCAACTGCAGTTTCATCGTGTGATTCGCGGTGCGAATCTCGGTGTAACCTTTGATAACATTACGAAATTGCCTGATGATGATTACGTGGCGGTTTTCGAAATGGTACCATCGCAGTATGCCAGTAAATATTTCTTCCTTTTCAGTTTCTCTTAAAAACATAATAATTGAATATTATATTATTATAAGCCGGCGTTGAGAGCATGAATCCTTAAATATTAAGAATAAATTAAACACACCATTAAACGAACAAACATAAATATGTAAAACTGAGCCCAGCTTTCAAAGCTTCTTATTCGCAACGAAAAGAGGAACTTTTCAAAAACAAATCTACATAACATACAAATTAATATAGAGACAGAATATCTCAATGGTGTTGTTAGTGCAAAAATGGGATAAACTGAAATAATTATGAAAACAAGTACAAGCAGGATAGTGTAGTGGTTAAGGCAACTGCAGTTTCACCGTGTGATTCGCGGTTCGAATTTCATTGAAACCTTTGATAATTCGCAATGAAAAAAGGAAATTTACAAAAACAAATCTACATAACACACAAATTAATATAGAGACAAAATATCTCAATTGTGTTGTTAGTGTAAAAATGAGATAAACAGAAATAAGCATGAAAACAAATACAAGCAGGATAGTCTAGTGGTAAAGGCAACTGCAGTTTTATCGTGTGATTTGCGGTGCGAATCCCGGTGTAACCTTTGATAACATTACGAAATTGCCTGATGATGATTACGTGGCGGTTTTCGAAATGGTACCATTGTAGCATTATGCGTCATGCCCACCTATGCAATGCATTTGCGGCATTACGCATCATGAACTTCTATGCCAATGCATTTTTGTGAACCGACCACACGCAGTCATAGCATAATCATATTACAATTTCATGCGACATAAATTACATTGACCCAACACAGCGGTAAGCCAACATCAATGGAATGCCGAATATGAAACCCTTGTCAGTTCACACCTTACTATTTTTGCTCAGTCACTCACCCCGGTCAAAACACTTGCCGATTATCAATGTTAGTTTGTCAACAAAATATTTACACACAACTAATTTACATTGTTTACTTTGTTAATGTGAATTACCCAAATATTCACATACACACATTTTACATGTTTCGTTCAAATATCAGTCTGCTGACTTTGCATACCATTAATACAAATCTACACATATGCATAAAATTAATACAAATCTACATATGTGCACACCATTAATACCAATCTATATATATGCATACCATTAATACAAATCTACATATATACAAATCTACATATTTTCAGTTCGTAAGTATTAGAATAATTATGAATGCATAGGTTAATAAATTATGTATAAAAGGGAAAGAATTTCTTTTAATAAAGAAAATTACTATCTGACTCCCAAAGCGAGCAAATATTTTATTTTTGATTATTTAAACCTTTTCATGGCGATCCTGCCAAACTAGATTAACTTGGCAAAACTGGTAAACAATCTAGTTGGAGGAAAATTCTGCCAGCTTGATCAGAAATTGGCAAAACTGCTAAAGATCTTGTGGGAGGAAAAGAT
>JARSSU010013999.1:0-13575 GCA_029619165.1 Eurosta solidaginis | reverse complement strand
ATGGGCACATCACGGTAAGCCACGATGATTCTGCACTCTCGCCACACACAGCCGTTTGGTCCAGAACAAGCAGAATAAGGCTGCTATAGCCCCACTCCCATAGAATCGGTAAATGCTTTTATACGTCCGAGCGATACGCGACGCTCAGTGAACCCTGTTATTACTATGCTATATCTATCCCTTGAGCATGAAGAGAAAGCACAGACTCAACCGAAGGGAGACACGAGTCACCTCTGGCCGCAACTTCGTTCATGCGATATCACTTGATATTAATACACCGTACATGCGTAAAGTCTTATTCCTGCATTGCGATGTGTCCCCACATAACCCCAACCGATCTTTTCATTGCGAATGAGTTTTCATGTGAACTCCGTTAGAGGACTTATATGAATGGTGGCTATCCCCTTGAATGGGGCGAAGCACTGTTACACACAACGAAAGCGAGTGCCAACAGGATGTGCTCTTCTTTGCTGGCTGGTTGAGAATATTGACGCGAGGACTCGGCTGAAGGATTCCCTGTTGGCGTGAATAATATGGTAGCCTAGTGATGTGCATGGCATGTTGTACGAGGAATCCGGAAGGGATAGAGCAGCCAGTTGTGTTCGAAATCAGGACAGTCTGAGCGATGAAAAAAGGCTGTCCTTCCACTGCCCTTGTAATGTGGCTTACTAGATTTAAAGACGCTATTACGAAACGCGACTAACACATCAGCACATATTGAGTAGGCTCCATTCTCCCGTTGGTAAGCATATAAGCGAAAGCGAGCCTCAGGATTGAACTGGATTCAAGACACTAGTAAGATGTTTTCAATGTTTAGTTTTATACACATAGCTGTTTAGATAAAAATGGTGGATTCTGTATGACGTATGCATATTCGATACAGTTCAGCTTAATTTAGTGAAATACTTCGTACATTAATAAGGTGCATTTTAAAAACGAATTTTCATGAATAATCGTGCTTTACTCACACAGATAGGTCGATGCTAGTTAATATAATCTTCACAAGACACACATTATTTCTATGAAGATACGCACCAAATGTCACCCCATCATCACTCGACACCGTCCATGATTCAGCCATAATCGTTGTGATCGTATACTGTCGTTCGTGTTTTTCATTTCGTCTTCTCGCTAACGGAGTGTGAGTTATCAACGTGTTGCAGGAATAAAAGCTTTATTAATGATTCTTTACAATCAGTGCTACCTTGGGATCAAAGCATCAACAACTCTCAAAAAAATGAAATTTCGTGTGCCGAGTTATATTTCATGTCGGAATATGTATCTTCACACAAAAACGCGAGAATTTGGATTCACGTAATGTTGTCTTGTATAAAATGCCATACTACAGTCAGAAAATATGTTAAACTAAAAAGGTAGTTACTTATATTAGGGACAGTCTTCGTCAACGTTTATCGAAATGGTGAATTTACCCTAAAATTGTCTAAACATAGTTACTTATTTACATATTTGTGGAATAATGTGTCCGAAAATATACATATTCTGATGGCTTTAATTTTTAAGACCACTTGTTAGGCACATATTACTACGTGACGTCACTTTACCTTTTCTTGCTTTCCCTTCCTTTTCTTGATGTAGCTTTTCCTTTCGCGTCCTTTCCTTAATTTTTATTTTTATTGGAGGGCATTACTATTACTTTTCCTTCCTATCCGCTCTATTTTCTTCGATCTTTTATACTTTTCTACCTTTCCTTTCTTTTCTTTTTCATTTTATTACTTACAAGTCGTAGACCAAGTTTTAGCACCAGATCCAACACGACAGAGAAACTCTAGTTGAAAGTCTTGTTTGTGTAACACACTTTGAAAAAAGATCAGCAAAGAACATTATTACACAATTTACTTATACTTGACTGCCCTAGCCGCTATACTTCACTACAGGCCAACCAATAACTATGAATGTGGGAAATAATCGAACAATCTACTTCAATAGTATTACTGTACTGACTTTGAAGTAATCGAGTGAGACGGATACTGTGAAATTTACATGACAGCAAAGATATAAATAGGAGCAACAAGCAGTCATTTTAAAAGTTTCACATTTTATAAATTTTCAATATTCATTTTAAACTCTGTCACCTTTTTTCATTTTTTAAATAACAAAACCAATAATGTGTAATAACATTTATTCAAGTGACCATAAACATATGCAGTCGTTGTCCGCAAGGTAGTCCTTTTCGAGCTAGATTTATCCGTCTGCCTTTAGCCGTTCTTGAAATTTTTGTGTTTAGTCTTCGTGACTTTTTTCTAGCCTTTTTTACTACTTCCGAATGTATTTTTAAAATTTCTGATTATAATACTTTCAATAGTTCCTGTGAACACCTAATACGCTAATATGAGATTCTCTACAAGAAAAAATGATTATTTTATTTTCCTTTTTCTGCTGAAATATTCGTTGAATTATTCAAGGCTAGATGGTATTTTCTTACTTTGAAAAAGAGAACGTCATAGTTATATTCTTCAACAGTCCAATATCATTAATAGAGCTAGCAGTGGCGAAATAACTTATACTATAGCATGGAGCAGATGTACAGCCTCCACAATTGGACTCTTACATAAAAATGCATTAAACGAAGCCTCCGTTTTTATGAACTGTACGAAGACTTCATCATTTAGTTTTTTAGTAGTACGCATCTCAGTAACGACGCGAGGTTGAAAGAGTTTTTAGTGGCATGAAATTCTGAAAACTAAATTAAGGAACAACTAAAATCTAAATGCTTAATGCAATGCACTGCTTAATGATTAGAATGCTCGTTAGAACGATTATCTAAATGTTGTAATGACTTGAAATTACCGATGATCTCATATCTGGTAAATAGCCAAATTTTATACCCAGACTTAAGCTCTTCTGATTCTTCAGACGGTGAATATTTTATATAATAATTAGTTTGTAATATTTTTTTTATGTAGTATACCATATGCAATCATTTAAAGTAATCCATGTTCTAGTCAAAGAAAATGTGCCTGATATGTTTTTTAAACTGGAAGGTATGCTTAAGTTATGTTTATAAGTTTTTATTTACAATGTGTACACTAAAATATAAAACAAATTTAATGAATTAACCAAAAAATTTCTGGCCTTTTTTAGCTTCTTTTTTTTTCTAAATTTATGCCTTTTCTAACCTTTTCTTTTGCCAATCTAGCTTCTTTTTTTTGCATCACCTGGCAACACTGACCATACGTACATAATTCTCGTTCATTTGCTCGCATGATGATAGACAATCGAGTGACTTGCATCAGCCTGCTGTGTTTTCTCAACACAACAACATCAAACACACGTAGCTTTCCGTATGTAAGTGTACACATTTTCATATGTTTAGCAATTATACCACTACATTTTACAGTTTGTTGAGCTGCCTTTGAGAGATTTATTGATTGTGTATACCTTAAAAATATTGTTAGGCGTAAAAGGGGTGCGAAAACTTAAACTTGCCAGCACTGTAGGTAGTATGTAGTGCGCAGGCAACAATTGTCACCCGATGCGCTGCAGGGTATTTATAAACGTTAGCTTAAGTGCATATAAGTTCACTCGAAGCCAATCTTTTTATGAATACAGCTAATATCAATTTTTGCGCTACTTGCTTACATAAGTTTTTCATGCCCATACATACATACCTAATGATAATGATGTATATATGTAATACATACAATGTATGCATTTATATGTCGTGACATATACCGTAAATACCCAGCAAAAATTTTATGAAAAATCATACGAAATAAGTATTATACTTTCATCGCAGCTTGCTCGCTAAAAATAAAACTTATATTAAGTAGCATAGTTCAAATATAGCCTAATTACAAACCATTTAAAAAATTCGTTATTCTTACGTTGAAGTCTTTTCATCAAACTTAATTCTAAATAACATATAACTTTCTAAATAAGTACATATGTAGATATAAGGTGTAGTATAAGGAATGCAGCATACAACTGCCTAATGCTTTTAATCAAACGGAATTAGCCTTATATAATAGTAAATATATACATACATTCAAAACATTCTTACTTGGGATTCTAGCTTCATATCTTAGCTTATACGCCCCATCAACTTGTGGGCGCAACCTTTCGTCGAAAAGTTCAGCAAATGAATTTTAATTAGAGACCTTTGGCAATTTGAATTGATATGCTTTATTCAAATTTTCACACCAATTATTTTCGAGCTTTGTATACCGATAATTTTCGCACGCCAGCATAAAGAGCACAATTTGATATCTGTATTTTACATTCAAAAACAGAATTAATGCTTGTGCTTTATTTTAATGGACGATATTTGTAGAACAGCAAAAAAAATGTCCCTGCTTTTTTCGTGTTCAAAGCTGTATACGAAATTTTAGATAAGAAGAAACAAAAATTCCAATGCGGTTAGGTGAGATCGTACTTCGTAAAATCTGGAATATACTTTATCTTGCAGGAAAATAACGCCTGCAGTCTGTATTTTTTTTTGCGGGAGGGCTTTTTCCTCTTCCTTAGAGGAGATGGAAAAGTTTAAGTCAACGGAAATAAATGGCTGGATGTTCAGAGTATCACATTGCCCACAACTAAGGAATATGGAAACATACTGCTTATGAGATGATATACAATCTGGAAATATATCATGAAATTGCGGATAAGTATCTGAGAAACAGGGGATTGATGGTATACGATCCCAATACACGACATTTTTCTATGTAAACGAAGTGTTGAGGTAGGCTCATTGAGAAGAAAGATGTGGGTGGTGTAAAATATATTGCGGCAGAGTAATAGCAAACGCTGCTTCAACAATCAGAGCTTATAGATGTACCTGATGGCAAAAAAACTTTGGCTTATTAAAACAAACAAAAATGTAACCTCCGAAGAGATTATAGGCCGAGCTTCTCTTTGCGTCGTGCTCCTGTTAATTTTTCCTAAAAATTGGCGGAACGGGACCTACTTATTTTATTCCGACTCCGAACGGCATCTGCAAGGCAGATGAGTTTTTACTGAGAGCTTTTCAAAGCATAAATACACTCGGAGTATTTGCCAAACACAGCAGAGGGGCCACCCCGCTTAGAACTTTATTTTAAACAGCTCTTTTTATACTCAGTTGAGCAGAGCTCACAGATTATATTAAGTTTGATTCGATAACGGTTGGTTGTACAGGTATAAAGGAATCGAGATAGATATAGACTTCCATATATCAAAATCATCAGGATCGAAAAAAAATTTGATTGAGCCATGTCCGTCCGTCCGTCCGTTAACACGATAACTTGAGTAAATTTTGAGGTATCTTGATGAAATTTGGTATGTAGGTTCCTGAGCACTCATCTCAGATCGCTATTTAAAATGAACGATATCGGACTATAACCACGCCCACTTTTTCGATATCGAAAATTTCGAAAAACCGAAAAAGTGGATAATTCATTACCAAAGACAGATAAAGCGATGAAACTTGGTAGGTGAGTTGAAACTTATGACGCAGAATAGAAAATTAGTAAAATTTTGGACAATAGGGCGTGGCACCGCCCACTTTTAAAAGAAGGTAATTTAAAAATTTTTGCAAGCTGTAATTTGGCAGTCGTTGAAGATATCATGATGAAATTTGGCAGGAACGTTACTCCTATTACTATATGTACGCTTAATAAAAATTGCAAAATCGGAGAAGGACCACGCCCACTTTAAAAAAACAAATTTTTTAAAGTAAAATTTTAACAAAAAATTTAATATATTTACAGTATATAAGTAAATTATGTCAACATTCAACTCCAGTAATGATATGGTGCAACAAAATACAAAAATAAAAGAAAATTTCAAAATGGGCGTGGCTCCGCCCTTATTTCATTTAATTTGTCTAGGATACTTTTAATGCCATAAGTCGAACAAAAATTTACCAATCCTTTTGAAATTTGGTAGGGGCATAGATTTTATGACGTTAACTGTTTTCTGTGAAAATGGGCGAAATCGGTTGAAAGCCACGCCCAGTTTTTATACACAGTCGTCCGTCTGTCCCTTCGGCATGGCCGTTAACACGATAACTTGAGCAAAAATCGACATATCTTTACTGAACTTAGTTCACGTACTTATCTGAACTCACTTTATCTTGGTATAAAAAATGAACGAAATCCGACTATGACCACGCCCACTTTTTCGATATCGAAAATTACGAAAAATGAAAAAAATGCCATAATTCTATACCAAATACGAAAAAAGGGATGAAACATGGTAATTGGATTGGTTTATTGACGCGAAATATAACTTTAGAAAAAACTTTGTAAAATGGGTGTGACACCTACCACATTAAGTAGAAGAAAATGAAAAAGTCCTGCAGGGCGAAATAAAAAACCCTTGAAATCTTGGCAGGCATTACATATATAAATAAATTAGCGGTATCCAACAGATGATGTTCTAGGGTCACCCTGGTCCACATTTTGATCGATATCTGGAAAACGCCTTCACATATACAACTACCACCACTCCCTTTTAAAACCGTCACTAATACCTTTAATTTGATACCATATCGTACAAACACATTCTAGAGTCACCCCTGGTCCACCTTTATGGCGACATCTCGAAAAGGCGTCCACCTATAGAGCTAAGCCCCACGCCCTTTTAAAATACTCATTAACATCTTTCATTTGATACCCATATCGTACAAACATATTCTAGAGTCACCCCTGGTCCACCTTTATGGCGATATCTCGAAAAGGCGAACACCTATAGAACGAAGGCCCACTCCCTTTTAAAAATACTCATTAATACCTTTTGTTTGATACCCATATTGTACAAACATATTCTAGAGTCACCCCTGGTCCACCTTTATGGCGATATCTCGAAAAGGCGACCACCTATACAGCTACCACCACTCCCTTTTAAAATCCTCATTAATACCTTTAATTTGATACCCATATCGTACAAACAAATTCTAGGGTGACCCCTGGTTCACCTTTATGGCGATATCTCGAAACGCCGTCCACCTATGGAACTAAGGATCACTCCCTTTTAAAATACTCATTAACACCTTTCTTTTGATACCCATATTGTACGAACAAATTCTAGGGTCACCCCTGGTCCACCTTTATGGAGATATCTCGAAACGGCGTCCACCTATGGAACTAAGGATTACTCCCTTTTAAAATACTCATTAACACCTTTCATTTGATACCCATATCGTATAAACAAATTCTAGAGTCAACCCTGATCCACCTTTATGGCGATATCCCTAAATGTCGTCCACCTATAGAACTATGGCCCACTCCCTCATAAAATACTCTTTAATGCCTTTCATTTGATACACATGTCATACAAACACATTCCAGGGTTTCCCTCGGTTCATTTTCCTACATGGTTATTTTCCCTTATGTTGTCACCATAGCTCTCAACTGAGTATGTAATGTTCGGGTACACCCGAACTTAACCTTCCTTACTTGTTAACCCTGAAAATATTTTGAAAAACATGAAATGCTCCCAGCCGTAAGATCAAACCCAACAAACATTGTTCTGATTTTCTCTATCTATCGACTTGCCACTCCTTTGCCCAACCCTCTTGCCATCTTATTTCCTTCCCCCTTTGAATTTTTGTCGTTGTTCTACTACAGGTGACTTTAGTGCAGTTAAAAAAAAATTTCTTATTTTTTCTAGAAAAACGTAGCTTTAATAATTTGGAAAGGAGCTGGAAAGGAAGCTTATTTTTTTATCTTTCCATGATATATATTATTATGGGACCGATGAATCGGAAATATGGTACACTTGGGAAATTTAACCCCTAATACCAATCAGCCGTATTCAAAATAATTATTATCCTAATCTCTTAAGCCTATCTCGACATAGTGGCGGATATACAAAGACGCGATATTCATATAACTTATGGAATTCATATCATTTAATCTCTCTTTTCCTATTTTTATACTCAGTGGAGCAGAGCTCACAGAGTATATTAAGTTTGATTGGATAACGGTTGGTTGTACATATATAAAGGAATCGAGATAGATATAGACTTCCATATATCAAGATAATCAGGATCGAAAAAAAATTTGATTGAGCCATGTCCGTCCGTCCGTCCGTCCGCCCCGTTAACACGATAACTTGAGTAAATTTTGAGGTATCTTGATGAAATGTGGTATGTAGATTCCTGGGCACTCATCTCAGATCGCTATTTAAAATGAACGATATCGGACTATAACCACGCCCATTTTTTCGATATCGAAAATTTCGAAAAACCGAAAAAATGCGATAATTCATTGCCAAAGGCGGATAAAGCGATGAAACTTGGTAGATGGGTTTATGTTATGACGCAGAATAGAAAATTAGTAAGATTTTGGACAATGGGCGTGGCACCGCCCACTTTTACAAGAAGGTAATTTAAAAGTTTTGCAAGCTGTAATTTGGCAGTCGTTGAAGATATCATGATGACATTTGGCAGGAACGTTACTACTATTACTATATATGTGTTAAATAAAAATTAGCAAAATTGGGTGAAGAACACGCCCACTTTTTAAAAAAAAATTTTTTTTAATTCAAATTTTAACAAAAAATTTAATATCTTTACTGTATATAAGTATATAAAGTCAGAATTCAACTCCAGTAAATGATATGATGCAACAAAATACAAAAATAAAAGAAAATTTCAAAATGGGCGTGGCTCCGCCCATTTTCATTTAGTTTGTCTAGAATACTTTTAATGCCATAAGTCGAACAAAAATTTACCAATCCTTCTTAAATTTGGTAGAAGCATAGACTCTATGACGGTAACTGTTTTCTGTGAAAATGGGTGAAATCGGTGGAAGACACGCCCAGTTTTTGTACACAGTCCACCGTCTGGCCTTCATCTCGGCCGTTAACACAATAACTTGAGCAAAAACCGATATATCTTTACTAAACTTAGTCCACGCACTTACCTGAACTCACTTTATCTTGGTAAAAAAAATGGCCGAAATCCGACCATAACCACGCCCACTTTATCGATATCGAAAATTACGAAAAATGAAAAAAATGCCATAATTCTATACCAAATACGAAAAAAGGGATGAAACATGGTAATTGGATTGGTTTATTGACGCAAAATATAACTTTGGAAAAAACTTTGTAAAATGGGTGTAACACCTACCATATTAAGTAGAAGAAAATGAAAAAGTTCTACAAGGCGAAATCAACAGCGTTTGGAATCTTGGCAGGAATACTGTTAGTGGTATTACATATATAAATAAATTAGCAGTACCCGACAGATGATTTTCTGGATCACCTGGTCCACATTTTGGTCGATATCGCGAAAACGCCTTCACATATACATCTAAGGGCCACTCGCTTTTAAAAACCCTTATTAATAACTTTAATTTGATATCCATATCGTACAAATACATTTTAGAGTCACCCCTGGCCCACCCTAATGGCGATATCTCGAAAAGGCGTCCACCTATAGACCTAATGCCCACTCACTCTTAAAATGCTCAGTAACACCTTTCGTTATTTACCCATATCGTACAAACATTCTAGAGTCACCCCTGGCCCACCCTAATGGCGATATCTCAAAAAGGCGTCCACCTATAGACCTAATGCCCACTCCCTCTTAAAATGCTCAGTAACACCTTTCGTTTGATACCCATATCGTACAAACACTCTAGAGTCACCCCTGGCCCACCCTAATGGCGATATCTCGAAAAGGCGTCCACATATAGACCTAATGCCCCCTCCCTCCTAAAATGCTCAGTAACACCTTTCGTTTGATACCCATATCGTACAAACATTCTAGAGTCACCCCTGGCCCACCCTAATGGCGATATCTCGAAAAGGCGTCCACCTATAGACCTAATGCCCACTCCCTCTTAAAATGCTCAGTAACACCTTTCGTTTGATACCCATATCGTACAAACATTCTAGAGTCACCCCTGGCCCACCCTAATGGCGTTATCTCGAAAAGGCGTCCACCTATAGACCTAATGCCCACTCCCATCTTAAAGTGCTCAGTAACACATTTCGTTTGATACCCATATCGTACAAACACATTCTAGAGTCACCCCTGGCCCACCCTAATGGCGATATCTCGAAAAGGCGTCCACCTATAGACCTAATGCCCACTCCCTCTTAAAATGCTCAGTAACACCTTTCGTTTGATACCCATATCGTACAAACATTCTAGAGTCACCCCTGGCCCACCCTAATGGCGTTATCTCGAAAAGGCGTCCACCTATAGACCTAATGCCCACTCCCATCTTAAAGTGCTCAGTAACACATTTCGTTTGATACCCATATCGTACAAACACATTCTAGAGTCACCCCTGGCCCACCCTAATGGCGATATCTCGAAAAGGCGTCCACCTATAGACCTAATGCCCACTCCCTCTTAAAATGCTCAGTAACACCTTTCGTTTGATACCCATATCGTACAAACATTCTAGAGTCACCCTGGTCCACCTTTATGGCGATATCTCGAAAAGGCTTCCTCACCTATAGAACTAAGGATCACTCCCTTTGAAAATACTCATTAACACCTTTCATTTGATACCCATATCGTACAAACACATTCTAGGGTCACCCCTGGTCCACCTTTGTGTTGATATCTCGAAACGGCGTCCACCTATGGAACTAAGGATTACTCCCTTTTAAAATACTCATTAACACCTTTCTTTTGATACCCGTATTGTACAAACAAATTCTAGGGTCACACCTGGTCCACCTTTATGGTGATATCTCGAAACGGCGTCCACCTGTGGAACTAAGCATCACTCCCTTTTAAAATACTCATTAACACCTTTCTTTTCATACCCATATTGTACAAACAAATCCTAGGGTCACCCCTGGTCCACCTTTGTGGCTATATCTCGAAACGGCGTCCACCTATGGAACTAAGCATCACTCCCTTTTAAAATACTCATTAACACCTTTCTTTTGATACCCGTATTGTACAAACAAATTCTAGGGTCACCCCTGGTCCACCTTTGTGGCGATATCTCGAAACGGCGTCCACCTATGGAACTAAGGATTACTCCCTTTTAAAATACTCATTAACACCTTTCTTTTGATACCCATATTGTACAAACAAATTCTAGGGTCACACCTGGTCCACCTTTATGGTGATATCTCGAAACGGCGTCCACCTGTGGAACTAAGCATCACTCCCTTTTAAAATACTCATTAACACCTTTCTTTTCATACCCATATTGTACAAACAAATCTAGGGTCACCCCTGGTCCACCTTTGTGGCTATATCGCGAAACGGCGTCCACCTATGGAACTAAGCATCACTCCCTTTTAAAATACTCATTAACACCTTTCATTTGATACCCATATCGTACAAACACATTCTAGAGTCACCCCTGGTCCACCTTTATGGCGATATCTCGAAAAGGCGACCACCTATACAACTACCACCACTCCCTTTTAAAACCCTCATTAATACCTTTAATTTGATACCCATATCGTACAAACAAATTCTAGGGTCACACCTGGTCCACCTTTATGGCGATATCTCGAAACGGCGTCCACCTGTGGAACTAAGCATCACTCCCTTTTAAAATACTCATTAACACCTTTCATTTGATACCCATATCGTACAAACACATTCTAGAGTCACCCCTGGTCCACCTTTATGGCGATATCTCGAAAAGGCGACCACCTGTACAACTACCACCACTCCCTTTTAAAACCCTCATTAATACCTTTAATTTGATACCCATATCGTACAAACAAATTCTAGGGTCACACCTGGTCCACCTTTATGGCGATATCTCGAAACGGCGTCCACCTGTGGAACTAAGCATCACTCCCTTTTAAAATACTCATTAACACCTTTCATTTGATACCCATATCGTACAAACACATTCTAGAGTCACCCCTGGTCCACCTTTATGGCGATATCTCGAAAAGGCGACCACCTATACAACTACCACCACTCCCTTTTAAAACCCTCATTAATACCTTTAATTTGATACCCATATCGTACAAACAAATTCTAGGGTCACACCTGGTCCACCTTTATGGCGATATCTCGAAACGGCGTCCACCTGTGGAACTAAGCATCACTCCCTTTTAAAATACTCATTAACACCTTTCTTTTGATACCCATATTGTACAAACAAATTCTAGGGTCACCCCTGGTCCACCTTTGTGGCGATATCTCGAAACGGCGTCCACCTATGGAACTAAGGATTACTCCCTTTTAAAATACTCATTAACACCTTTCTTTTGATACCCATATTGTACAAACAAATTCTAGGGTCACCCCTGGTCCACCTTTATGGCGATATCTCGAAACGGCATCCACCTATAGAACTAAGCGCCCACGCCCTTTTAAAATACTCATTAACACCTTTCATTTGATACCCATATCGTACAAACAAATTCTAGAATCAACCCTGATCCACCTTTATGGCGATATCCCTAAATAGCGTCAACCTATAGAACTATGGCCCACTCCTTCATAAAATACTCTTTAATGCCTTTCATTTGATACACATGTCATACAAACACATTCCAGGGTTTCCCTCGGTTTATTTTCCTACATGGTTATTTTCCCTTATGTTGTCACCATAGCTCTCAACTGAGTATGTAATGTTCGGTTACACCCGAACTTAACCTTCCTTACTTGTTCTCTCCTAATTTTTTCCTTTTGGTGTTCTCTTTTGGCTTTAATTCACTCATTCGGCCCTTCTTTTGGTGTCCTATTTCTCCCATAGCAACTTAACCTTTTATTTACGAGCAGTGAGGTAAATAAAAAGTTACAAGTAACTGGCTGGGATCACTTTATCGTAGATCAGGTTATTCACACTTCGAAAACCTTATTTTTTCCATACCATGTACAATGTTTTGATATGTTTGAAGATATTTAGCAGATAAAACACCGCTGCAATCAACAAACCTATTCCTTTCTAACAAAAGCAATTTTGGCCTTGAAAATTTTCCTCATTTTGAGAATCAATTTGAAAACACACAAGCTTTCATTGGAGCCTTTCATGTGTAGCGCAATGAACATAAATAAAAAGATGATAAAAAAATTTTAAGGACTACCTTTATATAAATGGACCAAAATATAGAAGGCAATTTTTCCTCTAAAACAGACATAATCTTGTTGAATTTTGACTAAAAACTTTAACAATAGCTCTTGTAAAAGAATTTTGGGATTTAAAATTATAAAGGTGGAGCGCAATCTTTCAATTTAAGGCAAACCATGTATTTGGGATTAACTAATTGATTATTTAAAATTTAAGAACGCACCCTACCTTTATAATTTTAAATCCCAAAATTCTTTTACAAGAGCTATTGTTACAGTTTTTTAGTCAAAATTCAACAATATTATGTCTGTATTAAAGGAAAAATTGTCTTATATTTTTTGGTCCATGGTTCGGCAGAAGGCGACAAGCCTGCTTTCAAGAGGCAGAAAGGACCCAGTCCTAGAGCCGCGAGGCAGGGCAGTCGCATAGACAAGACAAGTAGGCCCAAAGCTGTAAGACAGATGGGTTCCAATAGCGAGGTAGCAACTACCTCGAAAGCTGCCAGTCAGAGGGAAGTTCCAACTACGGAAGTAGGAGATAAGCCAAAGGGAGATAACGCTAAGACTCCGGCTTTCTCGGAGGCGCTAAAGGGAGTTAACGCGAAGACTCCGGTGTTCTCGGA
>JARSSU010013998.1:0-11983 GCA_029619165.1 Eurosta solidaginis | reverse complement strand
GCCCCAACCTCATATAACCTCATATAATTAGTTTGCGAACAAATATAACTTAATAAGTGAGGTATGTGTGCTTTTCCGTATTTGATCTGGTTTTATGGCAGTTGACATTAGATCACATAATTTAGTTTGCGAACAAATATGACTTATTTAATGGGATATATGTGCTTTTCCGAATTTAATCTGGTTTTATGGCAGTATACAATAGATCACATAAATAGTTTGGGAACGAATATAACTTAATTAGTGGGATATGTCTGCTTTTCCGTATTTAATCTGGTTTTATATCACATGACACCAACTATCATTTCAATTGTAATGTGGAACCTACGCCTTCTACCGGGGTTGGAATCCGACATTCTCCTGCAAAAACATCAAAAACTTCACAGTAGCAAGGTTCTTTTATTTGAGGCGACGTGAACTCATTTTCCAAATTCCTATAGAAACCGTCTAAAACACATTAATTTTACGAACATACACTGAAAGAAATGGTGCTAGTAAAATCAACAAATCGGTTCTGTTGTTCTTGACTTAACGGAGATTCGGTGCAATTGATCGAATTATGGTTAATTCGACCGAGTTCTTTGTCAAGCGAACAAATTAGTTTAGTCATTTCAACAGAAGAGAGATTGTCGCTCTTAAGTTAACAAAATTTTGTAAAATTGACAGATTCCTAATCAATCTAACTGATTTTTTTGTTAACACAACTGATCTCACTGGTCGTTTCAACAGCGATCAACAGTCAATACATGAGCAAATTTCAAAGAGAATTTTACGCTCACTGCACTCCCTACTTTGTACTTATGTATGCTGTGTACTATATGTATGCACATATTATAAAGGGTCGGAAATGAATTGTCTGTTTTGTGAGGTGTAAGTGCGAATGAGTGAATGAATCTTTATTTAAATATTGTTAGCTTATTTATACTAAATTATTCTAAACATATTCTTACATACATATTTGCTTTAATTATACATACTTACATACCTACATATGTAGGTACATATTTGTGTTGAGTTGTGACGTCTGTGGGAAACGCAATGTCAGCAAATTTGTCTGAATGAAAATTTGGTTTAG
Organism: Eurosta solidaginis; assembly: GCA_029619165.1. Taxonomy (NCBI): domain Eukaryota; kingdom Metazoa; phylum Arthropoda; class Insecta; order Diptera; family Tephritidae; genus Eurosta; species Eurosta solidaginis. The sequence continues at coordinate 10,908 of JARSSU010013998.1, read as the reverse complement.
TCGTGCGTTGTACATACACCTTATTAAATCGTGTGAATTGCTCCGCCAGCAACAATTAGCAAATGGCCCTTTTGTGGTGATTAAAATTTAGACTCTTTTTGTTACAGGGTAGCATATTAACTGGTTTACTCATTTGGCATTGAAATTGTTGGCTGTTTACACTACAATATTTACGTATGTATATGGCGGCCGCCGTGGTGTGATGGTACCGTGCTCCGCCTACCACATCGAAGACCCTGGATTCACACCCGGGCAAAGCAACGTCAAAATTTTAGAAACAAGCTTTTTCAATTAGAAGAAAAATTTTCTAAGCGGAGTCGCCCCTCGGCAGTGTTCGGCAAGCACTCCGAGTGTATTTCTGCCATGAAATTCTCTCAGTGAAAACTCATATGCAGATGCCGTTCGGAGTCAGCATAAAACAAGTAGGACAAACAGGAGCACTACGCAAATTGGAAGAGAAGTTCGGCCTAAGATCTCTTCGGAGGTTATCGCGCCTTACATTTATTTATTTATATTGCAATATAGGTACTTTCATACAAAGCTGTCGCAACAACTTTTTTGTTCATTTGACTACTAAAACGGTAAATTACGGATCAACGATTTGTGCGCAGTTGATTCAACATCTTGTTGCGATGGATAAAAATTGACAGAAATTTCGGTTGAATTGACCCGTATTTCGGTTGATTTTACCAGTCTTTTTCCTTCAGTGTAAGAAAGATGCTTCAATCCATTACAAATTAAGATCTCATTAACACTTTGAACAAGATCTTGATTATTCATTTCACTTAAGTTCGAGCAGTGTTGTTACTCAAAATTTATTGCACTGCTCCCAACTCTGGTTATTAAGTGTACGCTTTGTTCTTTTCATAAAAATATAAAGCTTATATAATAAGAATTTTCTATAGAAATGTTATTTTAACAAGCTGTATAAATATTTTGTACTTTTCATCATTGGGGCATTGAAATTTCAATTACGCACTTCTAACCAAACTTAACTCAAGGTTAAATGGGTTGAGCGAAAAAAAAATGTTCTTTCTATAATTATGTTGATTTAATTCAAATGAGGAAATGTTTTTATTGTTCAAATTCCTGGAATTTGGAGGAAACGTTTTTGCTTATTTTTTATTCACACGGCCAAATTATGTATAAATAGCTCCCACAAAATTGATCTTGGTGAACTTTAAATTTAAAAATCGGCGGAAATAGTCTTAACTAAAATGTATTTTTGCAATTATATCGCTCTCTGGTTTGTCATGCTCAGCTACCTTATGACTTACACGGATTCGGAATATCGCATGAGAGGTAGCATTGATTCGGATATAGGGGATCATCCTCATGTGGTAGCAATACTTCATGATAACAAACCTCACTGCGTTGGCTCGTTAATCAAAATGAACAAGGCAGTTACAGCTGCTAATTGCCTGGAAGATTATCCTGACTGTACACGTTACACTGTTGTAGCTGGTGTAACGAATTTATGTGACGAACATGCACAAATTCTCAATGTGAAGACAGTACATTATCCACATGATGCTTTTCCCGAATTTTATGATATGCGTATTGCTGTGGTGGAAGTGCAGGGAATGTTTAATCAGGGCCCAACAATACGAGCTATAGAATATCGCGTTTGCACATTTCCAGATACCACAGTTATGACAGTTACTGGATGGGGTCATCCAACAACAGGAAATGGGATAACTTCGAATATACTCCAATCTACTGTGCTTACTTTAAGCAGACATGAGGTTAATTATTTAACGGTAATTGGATATTTCACACGAAAAATGACCCCTGAAGCTCTTGATACACGTGTTGCGGACGTTGAATTTATTGGAGCACCGGGCGTTGTGAATGAAAAACTTTGTGCGGTGATGCTACGTAATATCGGTGATACTAGTGTTTTTTTAAGCACAAATTGTCCAGATAATATTGACTTTTTAGATCGAATAATAAATTGTTAAATGCAGGGTTTTGTTATAAATCGACTACTGAGTGGAAAATCACCAATACTCGGCTGAACACCCCATTTCATACACGCTGCAGCGCACGGCAAAACATAAAGAGGTTATTCTAAGGTAGAGCTTTCTCGAAACGGCAGCTGAGATATGGTGATATTCCCATCAGCAGTCGCAATGGAGATATTTCTTTTCGTGTTATTTACAAATAAATGTTTATTAAAATATTTTTAATTGTTGATAGCAATGAAAGTGTGACACATGCAAATGCTTAAGATTGTGAGATCAAACTTTATTCTTAGCTATAAACTTTCGTCGTTAATGAATAGACCATGAGATAAAAAGAAAATTTCGGAAGAAGTACTTTGTGGTTCTGGCAAACTCCGTATAAGACAGCTGTTGTAATCAACCTTATAGAAATCAATGTATTCTGTTATTGATGCCATAGCATAACGCCTTAGTGATAACCATACCGTAGCTAAGCAATTTGTGTTTGGTTGAAGTATTAATTTGTTTATGAAGAAAAAACTTTGAAAAGCTGGAACAATATCGTTTCGTACGATCACTGTAGCAGGTTTTATGTACCCGAGCGACTCGGCATTTTACAGATGCAGGGATGTCATTTCAGTGTAACCCTATTTAACACGAATCGAAAGTGATTTTGATTCAAACGATCAATAAAAGTATGTGAAAATATGGAATTGGTAGCAAATTGTTAATCTAATAAGTTATCGTGTTGTGGTGACTAGTTCACCATGTTATTTGTTCGATTTACCATTTTTGAGCTATTGTTATTCAAAAAAGCTTTTCGACTCGATTTAATTTAAAGAATCCATACAAGTTTCAGAAAAAGATATCGGCAGCGAACGTCTTGGATATAATAAGGACTAAATTTACTACTCTTTACGAAACTTCACTCCCTCACTATAGCATGCACCTTTTCGTTAGTGTGAATAGTGATAGAACGATACGAGTACTGAGTGAGTAGTATCGATACTTTTCCAAAAAATACTCGAGTATTTCGTACTCTATGCTTTTTTCCAAGTACTGAGTAAATTATCGATAATTTACCCCGATACTTTACCAAGTGCCTGCATCTGCATGTTTAGTATTAACAAAGTTCAGTCCATTACCACAATAAAAAAAATAAAAAAATAAATGTAAGGCGCGATAACCTCCGAAGAGATCTAAGGCCGAGCTTCTCTTCCAATTTGCGTCGTGCTCCTCTTGATTTTCCCTACAAATTGGCCGGACGGGACCTGCATGTTTTATGCCGACTCCGAACGGCATCTGCAAAGCAGATGAGTTTTCACTGAGAGCTTTTCATGGCAGAAATACACCCGGAGTGCTTGCCAAACACTGCCGAGGGGCGACCCCGCTTAGAAAAATTTTCTTCTAATTGAAAAAGCTTATTTCTAAAATTTTGATGTTGCTTTGCCCGGGAGTTGAACCCAGGGCATACGGTGTGATAGGCGGAGCACGCTACCATCACACCACGGTGGCCGCCATTTACCACAATAGTTTGAGCATAAATTGAGATTGTCGACGATGCAGTAAATGTGCCGCATTTAACTTAAACCGATTTTTGGGTACCGGTGGAGTGGGAGACGATTTCTGCATATGGTGGTAAAACAAAAGTATGTGTTTATTGTCCAGAATCACTAACTCCAACACAATTATGAAAAGTTGCTAACTCCATAAAATTCAATACATTTTAACTTGTCATGCAAGAGACCTTTTTCGTTCTAGTGTGAAATTTTGGTGGATGCAGTTAGCAGCTTTACTGAGTTTACACAGACAGCTTGTCAAACACTGCCAAGGGGCGACTCCGCCTAGAAAAGTTTTCTGCTAATTAAAAAAACATGTTTCTAAAATTTGAATGTTGCTTTACCCGGGGCGTGAACGAGGATCTTCTGTGTGGTAGGCGGAGCACGGTACCATCTCACCACGACTACCACCGGAAATATGGTCCTTGGTATTATATATAGATCCGATCAAAATCGGATAAGAACAACGCCTACTTTAAAGAAAAGTGGCTTACAATTTTAATCTTAACAAAATTTTCAAACAATAGTACCAGTAAAGATAGACGTATCAAATGTTAGGACTTGCCGTCATATAGCTCCTTACCAATTTTCATTATCCTACCATTACTACATCCAGAGATATGCAGTATAATATATTACATTTGTATGGGAGGTGTCACGTCCCCTTTTCCCAATTCCACATTTCCTTGGTGGTGTTAGGGATTGACCTCATATAACTCCTTACTGAATTTCAATGTTCTGGCATGTATATCTTCAGAGTTATGTTGTACCAAAGATTCCATTTGTATTGGAGGTGCCACGCCCCTTTTATATATCGAAATAATTTGAGCCTAAAACCTTCGCCTGAATCGAAATTTGGTGATGATTGAAGTGTGGGAAATATGTTTCCATAGCGAGCACACACACACACACAGAATTTGATTTATATATATATAGATGCATATATACGACTGATCTCATCCATTTTTTCAGACAATAATATGTGCAATATACGAAAGCATTTCGTGAAGTTTGAAGCTTCAATCTGATAAATTGAAGAAGATATGGCAAAAATCCTCTTTTCTGAAAAGTTGGTTATATGGGTGATATATGCTATATTGGTCGCATCAGACCGGTTCCGACAAATGTCTAATCGGACACCTAAATATACCCGCTCGCCAAATTTTATCAAGATATCTCAAAAATTGAGAAAGTACCCTGCAAAAATCGTTGGATCATGTGGTCCACTGGAGCACTTACCATTGTACTCCACTGTAATGCAGCAATGGACCAACTCGTATTTCTACACGAACATATTGTAAGCCGATCATTGCTCGTTTTTAACGATTGTAATCACTACACGATGTTTATTGGACTGTGGGTACTCCATGGATTACTCTGATGTAATGCGGAGCTGGAGTATATGGTCCCTAGGACATCGAAATGTTAATTGGACCATATTTTTTGTATAAATTGTGGTTAATTTTGGAGCATTCGGTTGGTCCATAGCGAGTACTCCATACATGCATGCATGGAGTACTCGCGATTTTAGCAGGGTAGTTTGCATACAAACAGACAGACGGGCAAATGGATATGGCTAAATCAACTCAGCTCTGCATCCTGATCATTTCGATATACTTATTGTTGGGTCTATCTATTTTCCTTTAAGGACTTACAATTATAAGATTCGTGACGTAGTTAATATACCATTTCATTTTCATTAAAGGTATAAAAAGGAAAATTCATTCAAATTTGAAGCTTTATATAAGTACGAAGTAGGTATTTTTATTCAATTAAAAAATTGTATATAAATGCAAAGACGAAAGTTTTATACAAGAACGAAGTTATTTATAAGGAAGACTTTCATTCATGTAAAAAGGTTTCATAAATGTACAAACAGCAAAGTTTCACACAAGTACTAACCTTCAAGGAAGTAAAAGTTTGTTTTTTTTGCGGTTCGTGAAAGGACGAACTGTTTTATTCACTGACTTCTACCCTCCTTCGCTGATCGGAGAAGTGCCCGCATTCGAAGAAGGTGTGGCGTATATCGTCTATTTTCCCACAGTACAGGCAAATCGGGTTATCAACCTTGCCCGTGTTGTGCAGGTATTTGCGGAAGTAAACCGTGTTCGGTTAGAAACTGAGTCGGGTAAATGTCTATATCTCCGTGTTCTCGCTTCAACCATGGATTCAGTCCAGGCATTAGTTCCCTAGTCTACTTTCCTACGATGCTATTGCTCCACTGTTCTTCCCAGCGTAGAATCGATACTTCTCGCACCTGCATGGCAACAGCACCTCAAGTCACTTGCGATCCGTTGTTGTATATGGGTTTCCTTTCCTCAGCGAGAAGATATATCGGCATGGTTCCAGGACAGCTTCAGCCGGGACCGTGCGGTAAGCCGAAGTTATTCTCAGCACCCATCTGCGTTGGACCGAGGTGAAGGCGATTCGGTTCTTCCGGTATTTCATTACGTTCGCCCAGATTTCTGCATCGTATAAGAATATAGTATCCGAGGCTGTTGCAAGCCGCTCTGTTGTGCATGGCTTTGCACCACCTGCGTTCGCCATTAATCTACTCAAATTTGTGCGCGCAGCTCTTTCGCAGGCTCCTCGTATGTGATCCGAGAATGTGGGTTTGCTGTCTAACCTCAGTCCGAGATATTTCGTTAAGTGGGTGTTTCTATTGGCTGGTCCCCAACAGTCATATTTATGGTAGCAGGAATCCGTCTCTTTGTGAGGCTGACGATCTCCGTTTTTGTTGTTGCTAGCCGGAGACCGTGCTCAGTCATCCACCTATTTACATTACGCATAGCCTGGCTTAATTTTAGCTCTGCCAGCTCGCAGCTTGGTGCTGTTATCACAGCTGCCACCTCGTCTGCAAAAGTAACATGACATGCCCAATCTAAGAAGACTGTCGTAAGTTATATGCCAGAGATCGGGACCTAGTACCAAGCCCTGGGCTGCTCCACCTGTTAGTTTCACCTTTTTTTGACTTGCGTGGTTTCGTACATTAGATCCCCGTCTTTTAAGTAGTCCCTTAAAATTTCTAACAAATATTGCGGTACCTTCAAAGTAAAAGGAAGTAAAAACAAGTAAAGAAGGTTAAGTTCGGGTGTAACCGAACATTACATACTCAGTTGAGAGCTATGGTGACAACATTAGGGAAAATAACCATGTAGGAAAATGAGCCGAGGGAAACCCTGGAATGTGTTTTTATGACATGTCTATCAAATGAAAGGCACTAAAGAGTATTTTATGAGGGAGTGGGCCATAGTTCTATAGGCGGACGCCATTTAGGGACGCCATTTAGTGAATCAGGGTTGACTCTAGAATTTGTTTGTACGATATGGGTATCAAATGAAAGGTGTTAGTGAGTATTTTAAAAGGGAGTAATCCTTAGTTCCATAGGTGGACGCCGTTTCGAGATATCGCCATAAAGGTGGACCAGGGGCTGACCCTAGAATTTGTTTGTACAATATGGGTATCAAAAGAAAGGTGTTAATGAGTATTTTAAAGGGAGTGATCCTTAGTTCCATAGGTGGACGCCGTTTCGAGATATCGCCATAAAGGTGGACCAGGGGTGACTCTAGAATTTGTTTGTACAATATGGGTATCAAAAGAAAGGTGTTAATGAGTATTTTAAAAGGGAGTGATCCTTAGTTCCATAGGTGGACGCCGTTTCGAGATATCGCCATAAAGGTGGACCAGGGCTGACCCTCGAATTTGTTTGTACAATATGGGTATCAAAAGAAAGGTGTTAATGAGTATTTAAAAGGGAGTGATCCTTAGTTCCATAGGTGGACGCCGTTTCGAGATATCGCCATAAAGGTGGACCAGGGGCGACCCTAGAATTTGTTTGTACGATATGGGTATCAAATTAAAGGTATTAATGAGGGTTTTAAAAGGGAGTAATCCTTAGTTCCATAGGTGGACGCCGTTTCGAGATATCGCCATAAAGGTGGACCAGGGCTGACCCTCGAATTTGTTTGTACAATATGGGTATCAAAAGAAAGGTGCTAATGAGTATTTTAAAGGGAGTGATCCTTAGTTCCATAGGTGGACGCCGTTTCGAGATATCGCCATAAAGGTGGACCAGGGGCTGACCCTCGAATTTGTTTGTACAATATGGGTATCAAAAGAAAGGTGTTAATGAGTATTTTAAAGGGAGTGATCCTTAGTTCCATAGGTGGACGCCGTTTCGAGATATCGCCATAAAGGTGGACCAGGGCTGACCCTCGAATTTGTTTGTACAATATGGGTATCAAAAGAAAGGTGTTAATGAGTATTTTAAAAGGGAGTGATCCTTAGTTCCATAGGTGGACGCCGTTTCGAGATATCGCCATAAAGGTGGACCAGGGCTGACCCTCGAATTTGTTTGTACAATATGGGTATCAAAAGAAAGGTGTTAATGAGTATTTTAAAGGGAGTGATCCTTAGTTCCATAGGTGGACGCCGTTTCGAGATATCGCCATAAAGGTGGACCAGGGGTGACCCTCGAATTTGTACAATATGGGTATCAAAGAAAGGTGCTAATGAGTATTTTAAAAGGGAGTGATCCTTAGTTCCATAGGTGGACGCCGTTTCGAGATATCGCCATAAAGGTGGACCAGGGCTGACCCTCGAATTTGTTTGTACAATATGGGTATCAAAAGAAAGGTGTTAATGAGTATTTTAAAGGGAGTGATCCTTAGTTCCATAGGTGGACGCCGTTTCGAGATATCGCCATAAAGGTGGACCAGGGGTGACTCTAGAATTTGTTTGTACAATATGGGTATCAAAAGAAAGGTGTTAATGAGTATTTTAAAGGGAGTGATCCTTAGTTCCATAGGTGGACGCCGTTTTCGAGATATCGCCATAAAGGTGGACCAGGGCTGACCCTAGAATTTGTTTGTACAATATGGGTATCAAAAGAAAGGTGTTAATGAGTATTTTAAAGGGAGTGATCCTTAGTTCCATAGGTGGACGCCGTTTCGAGATATCGCCATAAAGGTGGACCAGGGGCTGACCCTAGAATTTGTTTGTACAATATGGGTATCAAAAGAAAGGTGTTAATGAGTATTTTAAAGGGAGTAATCCTTAGTTCCATAGGTGGACGCCGTTTCGAGATATCGCCATAAAGGTGGACCAGGGGTGACTCTAGAATTTGTTTGTACAATATGGGTATCAAAAGAAAGGTGTTAATGAGTATTTTAAAAGGGAGTGATCCTTAGTTCCATAGGTGGACGCCGTTTCGAGATATCGCCATAAAGGTGGACCAGGGGCGACCCTAGAATTTGTTTGTACGATATGGGTATCAAATAAAGGTATTAATGAGGGTTTTAAAAGGGAGTAGTCCTTAGTTCCATAGGTGGACGCCGTTTCGAAATATCGCCATAAAGGTGGACCAGGGCTGACCCTCGAATTTGTTTGTACAATATGGGTATCAAAAGAAAGGTGTTAATGAGTATTTTAAAGGAGTGTTCCTTAGTTCCATAGGTGGACGCCGTTTTCGAGATATCGCCATAAAGGTGGACCAGGGGTGACCCTAGAATTTGTTTGTACGATATGGGTATCAAATGAAAGGTATTAATGAGTATTTTAAAAGGGAGTGGTCGTAGTTGTATAGGTGGACGCCTTTTCAGAGATATCGCCATAAAGGTGGACCAGGGTGCAGGGGTGACTCTAGAATGCGTTTGTACATATGGGTATCAAACGAAAGGTGTTAATGAGTATTTTAAAGGGGTTGGCCTTAGTTCTATAGGTTACAGAAATATCGCCATAAAGGTGGACCAGGGGTGACTCTAGAATGTGTTTGTACGATATGGGTATAAAATTAAAAGGTATTAATGAGGGTTTTTAAAAGGGAGTGGTGGTAGTTGTATAGGTGATCGCCTTTTCGAGATATCGCCATAAAGGTGGACCAGGGGTGACTCTAGAATACGTTTGTACTATATGGGTATCAAACGAAAGGTGTTAATGAGTATTTTAAAAGGGAGTGGGCCTTAGTTCTATAGGTGGACGCCGTTTACGAGATATCACCATAAAGGTGGACCAGGGGTGACTCTAGAATGCGTTTGTACGATATTGGTATCAAATTAAAGGTATTAATGAGAGTTTTAAAAGGGAGTGGTGGTAGTTGTATATGTGAAGGCGTTTTCCAGATATCGACCAAAATGTGGATCAGGGTGACCCAGAACATCATCTGTTGGATACCGCTAATTTATTTATATATGTAATACCTGCCAAGATTTCAAGGGTTTTTTTATTTCGCACTGCAGAACTTTTTCATTTTCTTCTACTTAATATGGTAGGTGTCACAACCATTTTACAAAGTTTTTTTCTAAAGTTATATTTCGCGTCAATAAACCAATCCAATTACCATGTTTCATACCCTTTTTTCGTATTTGGTATAGAATTATGGCATTTTTTCATTTTTCGTAATTTTCGATATCGAAAAAGTGGGCGTGGTCATAGTCGGATTTCGTTCATTTTTTATACCAAGATAAAGTGAGTTCAGATAAGTACGTGAACTAAGTTCAGTGAGATATGTCGATTTTTTGCTCAAGTTATCGTGTTAAGGACATGCAGAAGGACAGACGGACGACTGTGTATAAAAACTGGGCATGGCTTCAGCCGATTCTGCCCATTTTCACAGAAAACAGTTAACGTCATAAAATCTATTCCCCTACCAAATTTCAAAAGGATTGGTAAATTTTTGCTCGACTTATGGCATTAAAAGTATCCTAGACAAATTAAATGAAAAAGAGCGGAGCCACGCCCATTTTGAAATTTTCTTTTATTTTTGTATTTTGTTGCACCATATCTTTACTAGAGTTGAATGTTGATATAATTTACTTATATACTGTAAAGATATACAATTTTTTGTTAAAATTTTACTTAAAAAATTTTTTTTAAAAGTGGGCGTGGTCCTTCTCCGATTTTGCTAATTTTTATTAGGCGTACATATAGTAATAGGGGTAACGTTCCTGCCAAATTTCATCATGATATCTTCAACGACTGCCAAATTACAGCTTGCAAAATTTTTAAATTACCTTCTTTTAAAAGTGGGCGGTGCCACGCCCATTGTCCAAAATTTTGCCAATTGTCTATTCTGCGTCATAAGTCTCAACTCACCACAAAGTTTCATCGCTTTATCTGTCTTTGTAATGAATTATCGCACTTTTTCGGTTTTTCGAAATTTTCGATATCGAAAAAGTGGGCGTGGTTATAGTCCTATATCGTTCATTTTAATAGCGATCTGAGATGAGTGCTCAGGAACCTACATACCAAATTTCATCAAGATACCTCAAAATTTACTCAAGTTATCGTGTTATACGGACGGACGGACGGACATGCTCAATCAAATTTTTTTCGATCCTGATCTCGATTCGTTTATACCTGTACAACCAACCGTTATCCAATCAAACTTAATATACTCTGTGAGCTCT